>JAVLVB010000595.1:199274-210424 GCA_032876305.1 Orestias chungarensis
GTGTGTGTGTGTGTGTGTGTGTGTGTGTGTGTGTGTGTGTGCAGACATTTGAGATTTGCATGTGTGTGTTTTGTGTGCAGGTTTTGCTCTCGGGGCCTGTGGGAGTTCAGGGGCAGAATATTTAAGTTAATTAGACAGGTCATGTACACGAGAGGCGGCCCTGAACTTCCACTCGCTCACGGTGTGATCCTCCTGCTGTCGGAGGCTCGTTTCAGTGAAGACTTCCGCCTTCGGCTGGCTGTTGGTTCAACTTTACTCTGGTTTTTAATCCTTTTTTTCCCCTCAATTTTCTGTCAATTTTACACATTTTGTATAGAAGCAGTGCTGGTAAGAATGTGTGAGGATAAATGCTGATAAACCAAATTTCCCTTTATGTATTTTTCTTTTTCATCTTAAACATTTTTACGTCAAGCGTTGTTGACACATTGTTTTAAATAGGTTATAAGAATATGCTGATTTCCTGCAGCCTTACTCCAAATGGAAATAAATTAAACATTCTCATTTACCTCTGAATTTCTAATTATCTTTGTTTGCATACTCAGAGTTCAGTAGAAGACGGCCCGTTACCCTGATAATTCAGTAATTAGGGAAGTCTAATAATTCATCCATGGAACCATTTGCAATAAAGTGTTTTTGTTTTTTAAAACAATCAGACAAACCAGGTGCTTCACATCTAGCTCAGTCTAGAGCTGAATCCACAAAGCTTTGTGTGAGCCCTCAGCGTCTGCATCAATTGGGGCCGATTTTTTTACTGTGTCACTGTTTACATGTCTCCTTCCTACATGTTTCAGCATAAATACTAAATCTAGTTTCCTGGCTCTTTTTCTGAGCCACATCGTCCAGAAACTGAACCAAAAACCCGATGCATAAAACAAGACAGCTGGCGTTTTCCTTCAAATGAAATAATCTCGACACACGGTTGCATAATAAAAAGACTACAGAACGACGCGTTGCTTAATAGCACGCATATCGCCTTAACAGTACAGCTTGACTTCCTCAAAAATGGACAGGGAAAAAACAACAACTTGGAAAGATTCACCAGATCGCTCTCGGTCACTCAACATGGCTTCATATGTGGCTCCTCCTGCTCACGTTGGTGCAGAAAGCACATGGCCACCAACCTCCCCGTCAGGAGGAGCGGCCTTTACATTCCTCTGCAGAACAGGATGAAGCCGCTTCAGACTGTTGGACGACAAACAAACAGTGTTTGAGACGAGACTGCGGGCAAGTGAGAATGGCTGAACTCTCCAAACATGTGCAAACACGTGAACACCATGCGTGCTCTTCGGTTTTGTGCTCGTTGCAGCAGTAGAGTTGGAAACGTAGATTGAGCCGCTGGAAAAGCTGCTTAATTCAGGAGTGTTAAAGAGGAACTGTTTTAAACGGTAAAAATGAGCAACAGAAAACTTAGTTTTTTCATTCAAAACCCCTCTTATTAGCTTATTTCTCTCATTTTTCATTTGTTCAACATTTTTATTTCAGTTACTTTCCTCTAAAAACTATAAGTTAAAACTTTAACACAGGTATTGTGTATTTGTTACTTATTTGAAGTTCATTTTTGATGAATTTTCAACATATTATCACTTCTGAGTGGAAATTTCATCCTAGAATATGTTTAAAAGACAATAAACGTATAATACACTCATTAAATGTGTTGTTGCACTTTTTGAAAAACGTGTATCAGTGACTGATTTGCTTCTTTAAGAACATAAAGTAGGGCGCAACTGTTCAGTCGGAGTGAAATGAGACGGTCTCCATAAAACAAACGTGAAAACTGTGATGTGGATTTACTTCCTATCTTCTTTTTTTTTTCCATACCTATCCAGAATAAAAAATAAATATTTCCACTTACCAGCTGACTTACCGGCAGACTTCCTTGTCGGCTTAAGTGTCTTTAAGGCAAGAATATTCAGGGATTTCATGACTGGGGCCATCTCTTTTGGAATAATCGGGGGGCGTTGTAGCAGAAACAGGAAGTCTCTAGGTTGAAGTGTAGATTTATTTGTTACCGAAACCCGTGTGTATTTCTGTTTCCTCTTAGCTTTGATGTCCTTTATGTTGAATTTGGTTTCTTCTAAAGTATAGATCAGTGGTTCTCCCCACTGTCTACTCCAGATTCAAATATTTGTAATAATACTTCAGCGTGCCGTAAATGCCTGCAAAACCACCCATGTCGCGCATCCCAGTGGTCCCTGGGGACACTAGTTTAGGTAGCAGGTGTTTGGATGGAAAGTAAAAGAGTGCCATTGAACCATAGGAAGGGGATATCGGTGTACATACAGCCCAGTGTTCTACCCGCCCGCTCCTAAGCTGCTAAATCTCACACACAACCACTCGACAATCCTCACAAGTTCATTGGTGTGAGCATCTGAGCCCAATGTGAACTCTAGCCCAAATGTGACACAGTGGCTCTGGCCATATGCAGGCTTTTCACCCCTCCTCTGTGCACTCGTGCTGGTGTTGTGAGTACACGAGTCGTGCCTGTTGACCGTGGCAGCGCTCTGACTCACATAACCCCTCACAAAAGATCGGGCCAAGCTCCCTCAGCCTAGGCCGAGCCAGGCCATCTCCGCGTAAGACTCTAATTGATTTGATGGACTTATGTGCCGTTCACACCCCTTCCCCAAACAAACAAGCCTGCCCAAAACTTGTCTCCTCTGAGACAAAGAGGCGGCGCCCGCCCTCCTCTTGCAAAGCAGCATCCTGTGGGCGCCTGAGAAGGCTGCCCCAGCCTGCCAAACTTGCTAATTTCACTGCTAGGCCTCGGGGAGGGCTGGAGTTTTCCGTGAGACGATTCCTCATACCGAGAATCAGGGCTTCCACCCCCATTGCTTTACCAGCTCACATATCTACCAGAGTTGCCTCAAGTTGAGAATAATCTACTATTTCCTCTCCGTGGTGCACAGACTGCAGCTGCTTCCTATCTCCACTGATTCCGGGTGCTGCAATCTCTCCAGCATGAATACAACCACTTTTTGGGTTTTTTCAGTGTCATGAATTATGTCTGCTGTTGTATAAATCAACATTGTTGTGTCTGAAAGCAACTAAAGATGTATTTATATTAAAAAAATACAAATATTTCCCATCACATTAATGCATTTTTATCAGATATTGACTGTAAGCTTGTTTCAGTCACATTCCAATGGGGAAGGGTTTTCTTGCATATTTGAAACTAGACAAAGACATTTAAGTACCTTCAGTGATATGTGACAAAAAATGTGATATTTACATTTTGTAAAGATTTATGTCCTTTTAAAACAACTGAACCGCAGCATTATCAACATTATAAAAGAGTACAATAAGCTAAGATAGATGCTACAGTGGGACAGAGGCTAAAACATGGAGTTAGATAATGATCATCAGCACTTTAACACATTTCTAGTGTGTTTATCACTCGTAACATTTTGCTGCCAGAGCTGTTGGATACCAGAACAACAGTTGTCCCTATTCACTGATATAAAGTTAATCTTGTAACGTTTGTAGAGCTGAATCAGGTGTTTCCTGTTTCAAAAAACCTCAGTATGCAGGTAGAGTGAGGTTGACTCCGGTTTAACCCTTAGGAGCTACAGTTCTGCATCCAACCTGTACTTCATTTGCATTGTTTCAAACCAGTTGATAAGTTTGTTAACTTTCTTTTCACACAGAAAAAACTCCAAGCAAGCCAGAACCTGACACTACAAGCCACAATTGATCGTTTAGTCTCTTTATTGTTTAAAGGGTTTCCAGAAGTAACTGGATTTTTCACCTTGCATGTTCTCCTGTCTTCATCTTGCTCGTGGCATTTCAATGTTGGTAGCTGCAAGTTTCAGTCCGATTTAACGCTGTTGATTTTTTGGGAGGGATTTCATCTTGGTTCGGTTGTTCCTGAACATTATAAACTAATGTCATTCATCTAAAAGGGTATAGTTTTGGACATGTCGTTGGAGATTTCTAGACTTTGATTACAACTGTGTTGGGAAACCTTTAAACAAACTCAATACCAGCGGACCTTTAAAGATCATGTTGCCTCGGTTTCTCGATCTTGTTGCTTCACATTATTAAACATAAGGAAGACACGGACATATGTAACCCAACATGCTACCCAGCTCCTGCTTTTGTCTATGGTTATCTCCCCCTTTGATTATTGCAATGCACTCCTGGCTGGTCTCCCTGCCTGGACGGTGAAACCCTTACAACTGATCCAGAACGCAGCGGCGTGTATGGACTTCAGTCCGGCCAGAAAGTCTTGTGTCACCCCTCACTTCCTCACCTCTGTACTTCCTTCTATGTCTTCACTGACTCTGACTAGAGATTTTTCTCTAGATAGTTTATGGTCAGATTGATAATAACTGTCCCGTTGTGTCGCTTTGGATAACAGCGTCAGCTACATGCATGAACATAAACATCAACATTTGAAATGTCACCAGGAAATAGGAAGTCTTTGTTTTTTTTCAGACCAGGTGCAAAAAACAAAAACCCAACTGAAACCTTCAATACAAACATGTTTGGATTTAAACCTTTTCTTACATGTTTCCATGATTATTGGGAACATTTTTATCTTTTGGTCTGATCAGCTTCATTTTGTTAGATTACTTCTTTCTGGTCTTGTCATTATATGTAGTTTATGTTGCTGCCACCCGTCTGCTGTATTTGTTGTGTGGGCTGCTTAAATCCTACTCTTCATCCTCTCCCAGTCTTCTTGTTTTTGCTCACACGTTCTGGGCTCAGGTCACATTAACCCACCACTCACAATTCGGACACAAAAGGACGGAGAAGCGACTCCTTGCCGCCTGACATTCCCAGCATCGCTGACCAGCCGCCGCTGTATTTACTGCTTACATTACTATGCAGCATGATAAGCATATTTTCCTCTGCACAGCTAACAGGATGCTTTATCGCCGAGCCTTTCCAACCAACGCAGATTCCTCCCTGTTAGTTTACAGCCTCGTAAATAACAACTTTTCTTCCAGATGAGATTTAACACCCAAGTTTTCTGCTGCAAAGTCAGATTCTTTTAACAACAAGACACATTTGGTTGTGAAATATTCCCCCAGAATGTTAAATCACGCCTTTGCTTAATAAGCAGGACACGTTCAGAAGCTGCCACACAACAGTGGAGTTAAAAGTAGAAATTATGAACCGGATTTTGGTTTCCCAACTTTTAAAGACACAGTTACTCTCCTGGAATTCATCCGCTAGTATTCTTTATTTAAAATCAAAACTGAATGCCGCGGCACAGCTACAGATGTTCCTGCGCTGACAAAAGGGGAAATAAACCCCAAATTATCAGAGAAACTAAGAATGAACGAATGTATCAAGCCACGCTGCAATTATCTCTTTTGTTTCTGTGATTAGACTCGATTTCCCATTAAAGCTTTTGTTTTACCTTGGCTGTAATTGTAGTTAATCATGTCAGTGGCGGAGAACGTCGCATGTTTTTGGCTGCATCATTATCTGATAATCTGCATCTTTAATCAGCTGATTCCCACTTCCAGAGAGAGAAAGGGAACGTGATCTCCAGCTCCGTGATTACATCTGAAGGAGCACAGACTCTTGACGGAGCCTGGAAGTTGCTGTTGCTTTGCTTAGACTCACCTTTGACCCCTGCAGCAGGCAACAAGCCAAATTCATTTTTTCAATAATTTGCCTTATTTGGGACTTGAATAAATGGCACCCACCTCGAGCCGTGCATAACACACGGCACAACACGCGGTGAAACCATGCCGGGGCCTTTATTGTAAAACCTGTTATCAACGGTTAAAAAAGGAAAGCTTTGTTTGATAAAGATGGTAACATTAAAATTATCTGTCGTCTTCATTTATTAGCAGGTGGATTTAACTGTTCGGTTATTAAGTATAGAGTTGTAACATGAAAACAAAATCTTTACATTCTTCTCTGAACGGCAGAGTACTCTATAGTTATTAGCAGCTAACATAAAGATGTTCTCTTTGTTTTGCCCATTTTGAATCGTGGCTGAAAGTGTGACCAGTGTCTCATTTGTGTCTGTGGACAAACAGGAAGTAATAATATACATCTGAGGGCCTCAGGGATGCATTATTTTGTTCATTGTTTTATTGTAGTACAATCTGATCAAGCCTTTCCTGCCTATCTTAGATTTCCTTTTTTTCTTTTTGATTCGTCGAGTATTGCTTTTTTTTATTTTATTGCTGCAGGTTCGTTTTGTAGGCAAAAGTATTATTACATTATTACACTTGTCCTTCCTCCTCTTATTCTGTTTTTGTATTTTTATTTTATTTTTTATTCAACTCTAAGAGGCCTAAAAACTCATGGTGTTGGTTAACACCTTTCTTGACAGAAAATGCTTTGAAGAGTATTTGGTATTTATTAAATGCCAAAAAGAAAAGCATTCGACTTGTTGATCACCAATCACACAAAAATTGACTAATTGCATCTGTTTGATTTATCTAATCTTATCAAACTGTCTTATGTGGTCTATTTTCAATCAAAAAGAGGATTTCCTTTTGCTATATTGTTTTGCCTCATAGATTCTGCTTCGATTATCAGGAGCTTTGTTTTCTTAGACTGTGTAAAACCCTGATGTTTAAGCAACGACGGGCTTCAGGTCCATATGCATAAATAAGGGAAACAGAGGCTGAGCACGCGATGCATTAAAAAGCTGCTTGTCTGTGCTGCCGTGGCCTGCAGACATGATGTTAGCTTATGCTTTTGGTGCAGTCCTGAGTGTTTGTGGCGTCTCTGCCGGCCGCTCTGGGAGGACGCCTGTGCCGAGGACGTTTAATTTGAAAGTACAGATGAGCCCAGCGGCTCTCTGCGGACGCTGATACTCTGTGGCACCCAGAAGGGAAATTAACAAATGGCCTCTTGTTTATTTTTGGTTCGTGTTCAGAGTTCTCTGCTACGAAGTGTTGCACATGTTGTCTGAGCTGTTCCAGCACGGCGCTGAGCTTCTGGGACGTGAACCAGCTGCGTGTCTGATTCAGAGCCGCTTTTCCGTCGTTGTGTGCGCCGCTTCAGTTTTATTTTAATAAATCTTGATTTTTTGGGTTGTCAAAAATATCCAAAATAAAATTAAAACTTACATTTTATAAGCTTAAAACGTCTTAAATACATCCAGATTTACCAGGGTTGGTCTGTAATTATAGTGAGTAAGATACAACTTAGTGCTGTTGTAGTTCTGGAAGTTGTGAACAAAACTACAACACCCATGATGCATTGCAGTAAAAAAGCGTTGCAGAATTTCATTCTAAGAACCCAAGAACATAAACGTGGGTCCTTATTTTCAGCATTGATAGGAAGCCGACTTGATTATCATGGCTTGTTTTCCATTGTAAGATAACCTGGACTGAAAACAGCCCAGCTTCATGGTATGATGGTGCACAAAGAGGCAAAACATCGTTATGATATTGATTATTACAACATACCTACATTATGTAGAAAAATCCTTTTTCATTTTTGTTTAATTTAATTTAACAACGGTTGCCGTTCTGCCGCCTTTATATTTAACATGCTCATGTGAGCTGGTTAATTTTCTGGGCTGTTTGCTTGGCTAACAAGCCTGTTTTACGGGCATGGATGTAGTTTTGACTAGTCGGGTAATATTTCCAAACAGATGAATGTGTTTCCTTTGAGCAACAAGTTGGGATGGAGCATCACTGTGTTGAGAAACCAACTTTTGTTAAAGCTCATTTTTACAGTGGTTCCCTGAAGAGCTTTCGCAGAATCACAGACATGGAGAAAAGCATGTGAAACTGACACAGGATAAGCAGTTATGATGCTATCTGTATGAAAATTAGAAAAAAAAGGAGAACATTTGCATTTGATCTATCAACTTGGAAAGACGAAGTATCCCCACAAAGAGTTTATCTGACATGATCCGGACGCGGCAAATATGTGAAACGGTCCTTTAGCACCATACTGAAGCTGAAAAACCCCAGCATTGTGGTAGGGTATTAAATATTAAATATGATGATAAAAACCAACCCGTTAAATATTTTTTTATTAAAAGCTTATTTCAGATGAATTGATATAAAAACTGAAATGGAAATATTGCTGCAGTTGTTTAAACTGTTGCATCAAAAGAGTACACCGTTTGAATCGCGTTGTCCATCTCCTTTTTCTGCCTCTGGATGTGAGGGCTCTCTCTAGGTACTCCTGCTTCCTCCACCTCTCTAAAAAACACAACTATTAGATTTATTGGTTCTTGTTTTTTGCTCATTTGTTCGAGCGACGGTGGATTAGAAGTTTGTCTTGCAACTGCTGGGTCGTCGGTTTGATTCCCTTGCTTCGATTGTATCTGTCATTGTGATTTGACCTTGGTGGTGTACAGAGCGTTCGCTACTGTCAGGCTGCTAAATGGCACCTGTGGCCACTCCAGCAAGTATAGACAATGGGTAGACCAACATAATAAAATGTTGATTATTAATTGTAGAAAGATAAAAACATAGAAAGGAGGGGGGGTCTGCTGCCTGAAGCCAAGGAAACCAGCTCAGACATTCTGTTGGACTCTGTTTGGAGTTTAAGAAGCAAACTTCCTTTAAGTGAATCTATTTTCTGTCAGAGGCCAAGTGTCCCACCAGGCTGGACTTTTTGGATTAGATTCTAGATTAGGTTGCAGTTTTTTCTCTTCAAATCTTCCTATGCATCTGCTTTCCTCTCAGGTTCTGTCGCTAATTGCGTTCTTCCATACTACGCAGAAGACTGTAGAGATAGTAGGTCGTGGATGTGCAACACAATGGACGTCAAGAATCCGCAGCAGCGGGCATCATGGGGAAATGGAGGGAGGGAGGGGACTCTGGTTTCAAAGGTCGTTAAAATCTGCTGGCCCTCGGCACTTTCTAAACTGGCTCCTTTATTTGACAGGCGCCCTGATGGAGTCGCTGTATTAGCTGGGAAGCCAGTTGTCTGGAGTGGAGTGGGTTGACTTGGGCAACAGCGTCTCAGCCCGAGAACAATCCCTCCTCTGTCTGATCCTGCTGGCACCGCTCCACGCTCGTCCTCCCACGGTCTCCCTTGCTTATGATTATTTTATCATCTCAAATTCTCCATGCCGCATCGCCGTGGCACCGGCCCCGCTCGAGCAGAGTGGTGCGTTGGCCATACAGTACATTCACACTACAGCTATTTGGACGGCGCTCTGGTGTGGCTCTGTCCCGGTCCCTCGGTTGGATTCCGCTCGTCCATTAGTGCCATCTGTGCCTTCATGCGCCGTCTGTGAGGGCCCCGTTGACGCCAAAACGATTGGCATTTCTCTGGAACAACCAGAGGGATGGTGCCCAGAGCTTTTAGCTGCCAATGATGTGCACTTACTCTGACAAAACCAGAGGGTGGCGGTGGTGTTGGTGAGGGGGTGTGAGGAAGCAAACAGGAGGCCCGAGCAGAAAACAGCTGCAGCTTCAGTCCTGCTGCTTCCATGTTTAAGCTTTAGAAGATGCCACTTATCCCTGCATCAACAGACAGAGGATACACAGTTAAAAAGCTCTTTTATCATTTGCATTCAGCACATTTAGCCGGATTTATTGTGCTCAAAGGATATCCGCAGAAGTAAAGAGGTAAAATGATCAAACTGCTTCTCCTACCAGCTTATTTCAATTGTCCAGAAACGTCAGCTAAGTTCACAGAGCAGCCGAAGTCTGACCCATATTTACCTTTTCATGGCAACATTTTACCCCTCATCAACTTCTGAATTATGTCAGTTATTTCTTATTTTGTGATAAACTGGATAAATTTTATATTAAAGGTGTAGGAGAGGATGTTTTCATTAGAAAAATTTCAATGGAAAATCCCATAGAAAATGACAGCCAATCAAAAACGACCGGTGGTGAAAAATAACTGGCTGTCAATGCGTAAATAAAATTTACGCGATGACGTACATCACTAATGTCCCCACCCACTATTTATGACTTATAATCATTAATTACTGTCAAATGTTCTTGTACAAGCGTTTTCCAAAACAAATAAACGTTAATTAGCTAATTCATTGCTGTAAAAGCATCAATTCTGTAATAAGTCCGATGCGGCGCCAGAGGCTGTGGACCCACAGATGTAAACAGACTGAATGTGCTAAGGACGTGCGCGCTCCCGATATCAGGGGGCGTTACTGGAGATGAGGTGGCGCATGCGCAGTGTTACGAAAATGAGAATGAGCTGAAGATCCTCTCCTATACCTTTAAATCATCCATAATTTCTGCAGTCAGAAACATTTAAAATATTTTGTTACTACTTTTAGTTCATTGACGTGAGTCATGGGTCATGATTCTGTACCAGAAGAAGACAGACGTGTTAAACCTGAACGTAAACAGTTGCTGAAGCAAGCGGTGCCTACGCCAAATAACCTAAACAGCCTCTGCTGCGTGACGTCTACGTTCTTCTGCATTTGCAGGTCACATTTAACTCTAAAGTATCTAACTCTTAGTGGGAACGCCTACTCAAATGAAGGTCAGATTTCAGCAAAAAAAATAACAATTATTTTTAAGTCTTAGTTGCAAGGATTTCTGCTGCCACACAACTCTGAGCTTCTTTAGGTGTGAGCATCAAGGACACTGAAAGCTCATCTAACTTGGCAAATATGGATGATTTCTGCTCGATATGTTGTGAAGATTTTCATTCAGTTGGAAGGTGAAACTATAACTGTCCTATTGCTGAAAGTTCACAACAGGATTTGCATGTGTTTTGAGGCTGGCCATATGTAGTTAAACATGCAAAACTGTTTTAGAAATTAGCTTTACTCATGTAAAAGATGCTGAATCTTTCACCTACAGTATGTTTCAGAGCTGTGTGATGTGTCTGAGAGGCCATAAAGAGTGGACTCTTACAGATTACCTCCATCAAATGGTAAAATAACAGACTAAACTAAACTATTTCTGTCTAATTCAGATGAAAGTCCTGCAGCCAAATTTCTGAAAGCCACCAGAAACTATGAAACTAAGACAGAAGAGGCCGTTTAAGCTTCTTTTTGCTTTACAACCAAAATGAACAGACCCTGAAAGTAACTAATTTTTCAGCGTTTTCCAAGATGTCTGCTAACATTAACAGTTTTGTGGAGTTTTTTTTTTTCTTCTTCTTCCACTACACCTTATGTGCTCGTATAATCTTTATTCATCTCTTTACAATCCGTAGAAATGCTTGAATTGTCAGCGAGCATCATGTATTTGGCCGAGTCTCAGGTGGCTCTGATTTACCAGCAGGCCAGA
>JAVLVB010000595.1:210524-235508 GCA_032876305.1 Orestias chungarensis
GTGTGTGTGTGTGTGTGTGTGTGTGTGTGTGTGGACGAGGGGCTGTAAGATGAGGGCCAGTAGCCTCGTGGAGGGACGATTGCTCACACTTTGGCTCTCTCCGCTGTTGCCCGTGCAGCTGTGCTTCTCTCTCCAACTTGAACTTTTAATGTGTTCAATATGTGGCTGAGGACACGGAGTAAAACGGAACACATGTCCGATAGCCGAGACTCGGCAGGCGGCGGATAGGGGGGGTGTCGCTGTCGCCTCAGACAGCGTTGACTTGTTTTTCATCAACTTGTCAAAGTCTGCTGCCTCCATCAGACTCAAAGTACTACTTGGCACTGTTCCGACAGAGATTGTGCTTCCTGGTTGCTTCAGATAATGGCTCCAGATATTACCTGGTCAGGCTGAACACATGAGAGTGAAGGTTATGTTGCTCCGGTAAAACGAGCGACACATAAACCTGACTTATATGTGCATTTCAAGGATGGACTCTAAATGGAAAAGGCTTGTTTTTTCTTCTTCTTCTTCTTTTTATTACCATCTCTGCCAACATCACCCAACACCAGCTCAGATGGACCGGCCTCTCCAAAACAACTCCTTTTAGCAAACCTCGCCATTTTACAGCCTGCGAGCCAGATAAGACCTGCTGTTGATTTGAATGGAGTTCTGCATGAACCAAGTAAACTAACATTCCTCAATGAACGCTGAGAGAATCGAAGTAACCACCCTGTTTCTTAAGTGCTGCAAAACGTCAAAACTTCTACATAGTTTCGTCTGACGTTGCCCCCCTCCCACCACCAACATAAATAAAAATCTAGAAGGTGTAACTTGTCCCCCCCCCCACTTATACACTTAAACATTTCTATCACAATGATACAGATTTTGATTTAGTTATATGGTGCATAGACACGTTTTAATGACTGGATGTTTTGCAAGCAGATGCAAGGGTCAATGTCACTGTAAGGTGTTTACATTTTATGCATTTCTCATGATAACATCTAAAAACCCGCCAGTTGAACAACAAGGACTTCCTAAGATTTCTACAAAATCGACATTATATCACAAGCTTTAAAGCAGAGAATAGCAAAGCAAAGCACCTATATTGAGCCGATTTATCAAAGCTTATTAGGGTGATTCTGGTCTTAAGTAGGTTTTAAGATAATATAAGGATTAAAAACTTATTGACTATTGTTATTGAACACAAGTGGGAAATCGAATCAAATACAATAATGATTAGACATTACAATGAATGATTTCTGGTTAAATCTGTTGGAGATATTTTGGTTTGAAATGCCTCCGCAGATACTTCATTACACATGCACACATTTCCCAGTGTTCAGGCTCCAGTTTGTTGGAGGAAAATGTTCCGGTCACATCCTTTTGATGCAAAATCTGAAATTAATATACCGTTATATTTATCATCTCTCTTAAAAATGGAACGAGTTGTTTGGCGTTTTGCTGTCAGCGGACAAAAATACTGAGACAAATTGTTTATTTGGAATTTTTAAGTTTAGCAGAAAGTGGCTAAAAATTGATTCTCAGCCCTTGATCATGGAAAGAATCACACTGTCTAACAGTCTTTACAACCCAAACTATGCAACCTCAGTTCATGTCCGTTGTGGTCTGCTGATGAGTAAAGTTGACATGAAAGCTGCTCAGTCCAAAGACCCGCAACCTCCTAAATCCCTTCATTCTCACGTTAACTCCACAAGGAGAAGCGGGAAACCCACATAGTTGGCATGCTAGTTAACAGAGCACTGACGGCTTTGGTCGGGTGCAATCTACTTTAAATGTGCTGCTTAGTTTCAATGAAATGTTTCCACAACAACAGATAAGAGTTAGGAAAAGTGGTGAGGAGTTGTGCAGTCGCCCTGTTGCTGTTGGATCAAGTAAAACCTAGATTAACGAAGATACTGTATGGGCTGCAAAGCTCCAATGTGGCGGGGGGTGGGGAGTCTCTGTTCTGGTAATAAAGTCTTTGAAAGCCCGAAGCTTATCACTGCAAAATAAGCATCTTGCAACTGGATTACAACTCTCATGCTTGCAAGTGTTTTCACACTCCAGTCCAGATGGGAGATTGGTTCTGTAACCTAAATAGAAGCTACTTCCCTCCATCTTTTGTCTTTGATATCGTAAATGTGACACACTATACAGTCGATTAATTCAACCAGCCAGTACAAATATTTGGAGAGGAGCTAATACGCCATCAGCTGTGTTTATTTCCTTGTATTTGCCTCCCAAAAAACAAAAAACTGTGAAGGAGACTCATTTCAAACTTGTTCTGAGCAAACAGACACAAAGTACAGATTTGTTGAGCTCGTACAGAATTAATGCACTCTAATTTATTCATTAATTAGCCAAAGAAATCCAAGAAGTCGTTTTATTATTAGTTGGAAGGCGCAGACGCTGTGGGCTGTGTAGAAACAATGTCTACTTTTAGAAGGAAAGTAGATTCGTTATCAGATTTGCTAAATAGATTCAGGTAGAAAGAATACTCGTCTTGTCTTGTCTTGTCTTGGCCTTTTTTATATCCTCTAGTTTTCTGGATGATTGGTCACGACCGCCAGGCTTCTTCTGGAGACTTTTTATTGTGTTTAGCATTAAATAAGAAAGAATAAACATTGTAAAATGCTAAAAATGGATACCTACAGAGAAACAGCAACAAAATCTTGAAAACTCCAAATGGAAAAAATAGACTAAATAGAAGCACTGCTGGGTTATGACGAAAAGACAGGAGAGCTGGAAGATGTTACTGAGGGAGAGATGAGAGATGCTTCCTCCTGGACCTGACGCCTTTGTCACCTGATCTCAAATAAATGAAAATGGATAGATGGACGAACAAAAGGATGGAGCTCCTCCTTCCCTTTTCCTTGCAACACTTAAAAGTAACGTCTTCCTTACCTCTAACAGACAGATGCCATGTTAGTGTGGTTTAAAGGCCGACAGCTACTCATTGCTCCAATGTTTAAGGTCATTTTAGCAATTTAAATCAACTCAAACTAGAAATGCTTTTATCACTGGGATACAAGGCTATAGTATTACTAAATGTTTGTCACTGTGTGTTCTACTAGGCCTAAGGTTGCCTGTTTGTAATAATCCTCATCAGATAATCAGTCAGTTATTAAAGCTCCATACATTTTCGACAGCTACTACAAATCACTTTTTGCTTCAGTCTGAAACTTGGTACTTCTAAGAGAAACTCTACATTTAACCAAACTGGACGGTGTGACAGGGAAATCTGTTGTTTTAGGTGTAGGCCAAACCAGTTTACAACCTTGGGAGTAAAATTTGAAAACAAATTCAGACAGGATCCTAAGACAGCAGGTAGTCTGCTGGTGTGTCCTCCTGCTTTTTCGTAGCAGTTAGTAGACAAGCAGCTGCGTTCTGCACAGATTGGAAACGATGCAGGGAGAATGATCAAAACATCTAGAGCAACACAGTAGGGCTAGTTGTGTGTTCAAGAGGTGACAAAAACAGTAGCTCTTTTCAAGTCTTCTTTTTCTGCTTTGGATAAATTCTCAGAACCTCCAAATTACTTAAGAATCCTGTGGAGACCTTGCAAAGAGCTGCAGGTTGCGAGGTCCCAGAGGCAAACGCGTATCTATCAGGAGCGTTGCAGTGCTTTCCATCAATCAAGAATCAAGAATCAGTTTATTTATGTAGCGCCAATTTGCAACAGATGTCTTCTCAATTCACTTTACAAGAAAAATCAATTCAAATCATAGACGCATCATAAACAAATCAGTGTAAAATGTTTCCAATCTAAGCAAATCTCAGCCGTTGACTTGCAGAATTCATTTAGAACTCCTCTGGAATCAGCGGACAGAAATAATGGCTTGTGTTGTCGTTGACTTCATCCCTCATACTGAGCATGCATGTATCGACAGTGGAGAGGAAAAACTTCCCTTAAACAGGAAGAAACCTCCAGCAAAACCTGGCTCAGTACAAGCAGCTATCTGCCACGACAGACTGGAGGTTTGAAGAGACAGAAAACTAAAATAGATGCAGAGGATACTGAAAAAAAAGACATTTTATATCACACATAGTTAACAGTTATAGTTAATATATAACCCACATCACCTGGCACCTTAAACACACATTAAAGGCATGTTGCTCAAGGGCTGCGGAACACGGCAGGTTCCTGAACTCTGGCTTTGCAGCTGTTTTCATATATATTGACGATTCTAAATAGACTCTGTTTGAAAAGGATTGGCAGGCGTCAGGTCTTAGAGCCTGGATCATTGCTCAGATGCAGCCAGTGCGGATTGTTTGACGGATAATTATAGGGCGTGTTTTTTGACGTGCAGCTGATTCGGCCTGGTAGATTTCAAATTGTAGGAAAGGTTCCTGCACATGTTTAACTACATATTTTCATACTTTTCTATTTTTTTTAAAATGTACAAATACAAATCCTTGAAAAAATCCAAATCTTGCTAAAACGACTCAATGGATGGATGGTTGAACTTTCTGATGTTGTAACCTTGTAAAACTATTAGTAAATCATTTAGAGTATGAAAGTATGAAAAAAACGAATCTAGAATTAAAAACCGTGCCGGCGTTGAATCATTTATACTCGAGGGAATCCAATAATCCTTACAGGGAAATACAGGAACTACATTAAATTAACAATAATTGTTTCGATTTACTTTTACAAAGAGAAAACTCCATCAAACCTACATCAACTTCTGAGTGTTGGCTGTGTTGGAAACCTGTGTGGGAAAAATCACAGACCCCGTTGTCTCCAGGTCACTCTCTTCAGGGACCTCACCTGGTGTAACAGGCCACTACATTTTTTACAGCTTCCCAAACTTTTTCAGTCTTTACGTCTTTATATTGATGAGAGTTTCATAGAGAACGATAATTTCTTTATGGTTTGACATGATTGTGTAGTGTTAGTATTTCTTAATTCTTGGTAACAATCAGCAAAATCAGCATTTTTCTAAATGATTAAAGCACAAGTGTTAACGCTTCACGCTCGTGTGCATTGATCTGCTGTAGCTGCCACGTTGGACGTCTCTTGTAGATCCACAATAGATGCCGCTTTAATCAGTTTAATTTGATGTCGCCACTCAAAACATTTCCATTCCATCCTTCATGGGTTCAAATCCAGCCCATGGCAGAATACACCACAGCATCCAGTGTGGGTCCTTAGGCAAGACCCTTTGCGCTACTGCCTACCTGGCGCCGCAAATGGCTGCCTCGGTGTGATTACACCAGTCTGGCGCCGCAAATGGCTGCCTCAGGGTAGTTACACCAAAACAAATTCCTAGTATGTCCTGTGTGTACCTGGCAAATAAAGCTGATTTAATCTTAATCTTAATCTTAATTAGCTCCAACAGGAAACTAGTGGAGTGTCTGTAATGAACCTTATTAATCACAGCTCTCATTTAGAAACGTCGCTCTGACCCACAACCCCACCACCACCACCCACTCGCCCGTCTCGTCTCTCCACCTGACTCATCCGCCCGTCCACCTCCCGTCACGCTCCCCTCCCTCCGTCCGTCTGATGAGATTGCTCTGATGCTCCACGCTGACATATTCAGACTATTGTTTCATCACTCTGGGCGGCACAGGTGGCCCCCTGTCCGCTCCTACATTTCCCTGCCAACCCGCACGACCGTTTTTCCCCGGTACAGGGAAGCAGGAATGGGTATTGTGGCGCACCTGTTTCACCCCCACCGCCCCGCGCTGTTAAACCCGAAAAATCCACTGAACTTAGTCAGTCTGATGGCCGCAGCCAAAACAGCATCTGATGTGCCTCATTTGTTGACTGTGCGAGATTAGTTGCTGAGGGTACACGTTGAGGGGCTTACCATGCAGAGACTGAGCGGGGCCCCCACCCCTCCACCAAACAGCCTTGCCAAATAATGAGAAGATGAAAGACGCTCCAGCGCGTTTGCAGCCCTCGTCTCAGTCGGTCCGTGCAAGGTTAGTTCGGATGGTCGGACTTGGACCTTCGGCGGCCCGCTGTTCAGACTGGTATCGTCCCCGGTACCTCAGTAGGAACCCATCTGTGGGATCCAGGAGGTTTGCTTTTGTTTTCCATTTAAAGCAGGAAGCAGGTGTGCAGCCCGAATGAGCGCGCGAGGGGCCGTGCCAGATCAAACTTTTTCAGTCACTCCAATCACAATTAAGATCTACTCCTGCCTTCTCTTTGTCTTCAACCATGCCTCCACGGCAGATGGTCCTGCAGAATCCAGTTCCAGTTAAAGAAGCAAGCTGGCTTAGTTTTAGAAGTCTTGAAAGTGCGAATCAACTATTTCTGATTGGTTTCCTGTCCAGGTTCAAATTTCCCGGTTTCCACAGTCCATGCTCATCTGAATGATAACCTGATAAACATGGGGGGGCCGAAAGTCAAAAGCCAGAAACTGTTCTTAGCTCTCACGAAGCAAACAATCAAACTGGTGCATATATTTGTAGCCTTACAGGAGAAAAATGGACATCCTGGAGATTGTTTGGGCTGTTCTGCTTTAACACTAAAGATGTAACACATCACTGTTCAGTTGTTTTGGATCCATTAGGCAACTGGGGTCAAAGGGTCACAAATATCTCTAAGATGCAAAATAGAGCTGGAAAAACAGTTAAAAGCCCTTCAGGAAAAGGTTCGATTTGATTAGAGCTTAAGTATTTCAGCTTCCAGGCCCGTTAAAGGAGGATGTCGATTGTTTCTGCTTAAAGATCTAAAGAAATCAATCTTATTATGAGCCAGTACAATAAAAGTAAAATGTAAATTCCAGTTTGTATCCAGAAAGGTTAATATAGTCAGGTATCAGTCAGCTGTACCTGGATCTTGGTCACATTTCCTTTCAGTGGAGTTCATGAAGTACATTTATCACCTGAACACATTTTACAAGAGAAATCACATTCAGTTACATAAAATTAGGTTAGATCTAAATTCGATTTTAAAAACGTCCAGAATCAAATTTCATACCTTTTCGCCGTGAATTTTAGATCATTTCAAAATCCTAATTAAAGAGTTTTACTATAAAGGTACCCTACAGCTTTAAATCGAGGCACAGCTGTTCAGAGAACAACAGTCCCTAATAAATCAAAGCTATAATGATCAACTTTTCACATCATTTGACTTTCTAATATTATGTCGTTTGTGAGGCTGCAACCTTATTGTAGTTGAACTGCATGATAACTCCTCTCATAGTGTGTGTGGAAGTTATTTTAGCTTCGGCGGACTTTTCCAACACTGCATTGAGTTCACCTTGGGTCCTGCAGGCAGTGATGGTGGGTTCAGTGTTTGAAATCAGGTTACAGTGAGCCTGCACACACAGATGAGCGGGACGATTGTGTCAGCGAGTGTGTTTGGCCAGGCTGCGGAGGATTCGCTGTGCGAGAGCTCCCTCTTGGTGTCAGTCGGCCTACTGTTGGTGGACGAGCAGCGGCGAGAGGCTCAGACGCAGCAGAGAGCCCAGACTCTAATTTATAGATTCCCACTGGTTATTATTGCAGAAAGGAAGTGAAGGAACAGGTGGTTATTAGTGCTTATGGATTATTGCTTTGTTTATATGACATTTATTAAAAATCCGGGAAATATTTTAGTTGCCACCACAATGTTTAGGCATTTATTTTTTTTCTTTATACACAAAAAAAAACACAAAAAAACCTTAAGTCTATTCTTTTATTATTTATGTAGTCAGTTATGAAAAATGCCTTTAAGATGACAATTAAAACAATCAATAAATGAATATGGTAAATTATTTATTAAAACAAAACTTCTAAAGGTGTTTTTTTTTTGTTTGTTGGTTTTGTTTTTCTTGTCTTTTCAGGGGCGCTGTATTAATTTCAACCGCGTGCCGCATCAGTCGAGCAGGACGACTGTGTGAGAGCCGGACGTGCGCTCATCGCGGTGGACGACACGCCAAATTCAGGGTTATGATGGTTTTTTCCGGACGTTTCCTGCAGCTGGAACCACTAAACGTCTCCCCGGCCTCGATCTGAGCATCACATCTCCTCTCTCTCTCTCTGCACAAGCATACAGGGCGGAGCGTTTCATATTTTTATAACCTCTAATTTATTTCCTGCCTTGTTCTGTTTCTGAATCTTTTTTTTTGATAAAAAATGTAATGAATTAAAGCATAAAAAGTCGGTAGCACCTCTGAACTCGGCACTCAGACTTTGCTAACGTGCACTTAAGGCTTAAGATATTCTGACCATATTGTGCCTTCTGAAAAAACAAACCAAAAAAAAATTTGTTTTATGGACACAGACGGAAACTATCTTTAAAAAAAAAGGAAAGAAAAGAAGGGGGGGGGGGTGGTTTGCCTTTGGCTTGGAAGTGGGAATAATCCCAGCGGGCCTCACAAGTGCACCAGCCCGTTTTCCTTTTGGCAATGTCTCATGTCGACTCTTCTCCAACTTCAGCGGTGCTGGGAGCCCGGCGGCAGCGCTCTTACTGCCTATCCTGTCATTTTAGCACTGAGAAGTGCACACGCATGACAAATTGTAGACAGGACGCCCCAAGGTATTGGACGGCACCAAGACTTTGCCCTTTAGTTTCGTTTTTTTGTTTTTTTTTCAACAGATACCTTCCTTTCATTATGGACTCGGGACAAGAAAATTAATAGAGCGTTATCGGACCGCGGGACAGCCTTCTGACCTGCACACATCTCCGGCTACGTTTGAGGGATTGATGCCTTAAAGACCCTGACATGGCGCTTGGTGTTTTTTTTTTTGGGTGCAGTCTGCTCGCTGCTCAGTAAGGCGTAGCACATTACGGCTGGTAAACAGGCCTATCGGTTCAGACTTTGAGCCACAAATACAGCTGCACCGCCTGACACGCCGACTCCACCCTCCGAGGGGGCTTCCCGGGCCCCGCGTCACAACTCGCCTGTTCTGCCAGCGCCGGAATATCAAAGTTTAATTAAAATAATTAAAGGCAACAGCAAGCAGCAGCCTGTGAAGACTTGGCTGTCTCGTTTTTATGCCTTTTGACTTTGAATGACCTATAACCGCGCTAGCTAGAGCCACCGTCCGCCATGTCCACAACGCAAACCCAAAGCAACGGATGCGACGGACGGATAAGTATTGTTCATTTACAGAAAGGACGCCCCCTCCCACCGTCACCACCGCGTCCGCCAAAAATTTGGGGTTACACGTTTATATTTGTTGCGGATTTCCCAAGCGCGCTGTCATGACGCCAATCCTAAATGATGTTAGTGTGAGCGGAAACACCGTGGGGGGAGGAAAAGGGGCGGCAGCTGAAGAAAAAGGCTCGAATGATCCAGTCACTTCGGATACCGTACTTCAGAGGCAGAATGGATATTCGAGTCGAAACCTGACAAAGCGTGCCGGCTTTGACGGGAAGCGGTATAGACAATGACCAGTGGCTGGGTCAGTGGGATGTCTCCGTGCAAGCAGGGAAGCTTATCAAATGACACTAAAAATAAGTTCAACAACCATCAAGTTTGAGGGGGGAATGGGTGTGCGTCTCACATTCGGGATGCACGAGAGGGCGCGAGATGGGCGGCGGGCGGCTAGCCCGGTCTAATTATTCCTTTGTTTCCGCTACGTCCTCATTGGAGGGACATAAATAATCCCAGGTCCAATCCTCAGGGTGCACTGGTTGTTTCTGTCCGCTTTAAACGCTTTTAGCTCCTTGCATAAATTTAACAGGTTGACATTTAGCTTAGCGTCAAACTCCTTCTGAAATTTGGGCGCATAGGCGGCGGCGGCTTTATGCTTCCACTAAGTGCGCAGGAACGCTGTTAACCTGGACTAATGAGGTACTTACACGGCAGTCACAACACAACCAGTGATGCTGGTAACACATCGCCAAATGAGTCCTCTGTACACATTATTACACTTCATGGTTACACCTATTTCTGTTCATATAAATATGTTTTTTTTTCTCTCATTTTTTAAATTGTTGCATAATATAAATTGAAATATTTTTGTATGATTTTACGCTCTGATTACATAATCCAACTTTTATTCGTTATCAAACATTTGCAGTAACTTAACTTCCTATTTAATTGCATGTTTTTTTTTTTTTTGTATAATAAATTTATATCACCAATCAGCTCAATAATTAATAATTTTAAGATGGTATTATGTGTTAAAAAAAAGGAAGCTCTGTGTATTGTTAGCACCTTAAATTTCAGATTTCAGTCACACGAGCTGCATGTATGAGCTGCAGACTGAAGCATGTCTTTCTGTTTTTCATGTCTTTCTGTTTTTTATAGTATTTAAAGCCTATTTCTGAGTTTTGCACTGTTTGTTCATATTCATTCCATCATTGTCAAATACAGAAACAGCAAAAAATAAATGGTGAGTTTAGTTTTTATGAACATGTGTGAGCTGGTATGGGGTTGACATGCTACGGGCGATCTTTAATTGGGCCCTCACAGATTTATAGGGCCCGACAGTGAACATGATTATACTACGCACATATGTGTGAGTGGAAGGAGGAGTGGACAGTGTGCACCCTCTGCCCCCGGTGGGGTCAGTCGCCGAAGGCACAGGACACTAAATAAATCGCACAGAATCCCTTCAAGGTGTTCAGCGCCCCAAAAACGAGCTTTTACATTCAGTTAATTGTATTCGCTGAAGGAAGCGGTGACAAAACATAACGTCAGCTACAGTTCTGCAGTGGATTTACCTGCACAGTGAAAGTCCCAGTGCCGGAAAATCCCAACAGAAAGTACAATTCCTAAGTGAACCATTAGTGATGTTCTGGAAAGCATAAAAGTATTTTTAGAAGTTTAGATATGTTATTCTGCTGCCCATCTAATTTTAATAGCAGTAACATATAAAGGAAAATAAAATAAAATAAGATCTATGCGTTTCCAAATAATTTAAGATTTAAAAGCTGAAGCAAAATTCTCTATTAAATTCATAATGACTACTGACAATACATATGTTTAGTTTTTTATGGCTGATTAAAGTAAAATCATTACTTTCCTTTTTTTTCAAATTATGTATTACTAAAACTTTTAAAAGTGTTTTCTCATCAAAATAAATATGGCAGCCATGAAACGCAGCATTGATTAAATGAGCCTCTTCAATTCAACAAGTAGCAGGTTCTGTTTGAATTTTACAGTAAAGATGAAATCTATATTTTTTAGAGGACAGGGTTTGATCTGAGGTGAAAACTGAACAGATGTGACTTAGTTGGAGCTTTTACTTTATTTCTGCATTTTATCTTCAACATTGGAAAAAAAAAGCAGGAATAATTTTAGCGGTTTCTCATGATTTATCAGCTACACATGAAGTTACTCTACTAAACCAGAAATGAATGTTTCTAGTCAAAGTAAATGAATACTCTTAATACTTTCTTCTGAAATTGTTGCCAAATTGTTGTTGCCTCCAAAGAAAGACAATTAATTCTGCACAGAAAAAACCCCAAAATAAAAGCCAGATGACAAATTTCATGTGTCGTTCTTGGAAAATAGGCAGTTGGAGGATGAAGCCTCTGTGGAGTTGTGAAGAAAATCTGCCTCGATTATTTTCTGTGAAACAGTTTTTTTGTTTGTTTTTTATGTTTGTTTGGAGCACAATGATCCAACAACTGTCACACACTAAAATTGGCCCGGTTTGTAATCTTGTCAGCATTCTTTTAATGACTTCAACCAAACATTTTGGGAATTTCTCGCTACTGATTACTAAAGTGCTGATTTAACTGAGATAAATACATTTTCAGGTTCTGATTGAAACAGAATAATCCATCTGCAGTTAGGAAATAAGATGTAAACCTGACAGCTTGTTCTGCACATTTACTTCCTAAACAGAAACGCGTAAGAAAAGTTTTCAGAGCTGCTGAGGAGCTCAGTTTAGCCGACGCACACTAATTTCAACAAATGAGACTCGCTCGTTTGTTTAATTGCTTTACACCAGAGCCTGTTCATATAGCATGCTGCCACTCAAGCTTATACATCAGGCAATATGTAAATTCACTCCGTACAAAGAGACACATCGCCATGCGAGAACAAACAGAATAGTTTGGAGATTGAAAAGACTTCTGACGGTGGAATAAAGGAGCCGACTTACCCCAAAGATGTTATGTGTTGAAGGAAGCTTATGCGCCGCAAATACTCCCTTTTTTTTTTTTTTTTCCTCCCCACTTCAAAGTTGTCTTGGAGGAAAATTCACTAATATGATACAAAATACTTACATGCTGTAAAAAAATTGTGGAGGAGTTACGGCTGGAAAATTCAGTCCTGCAGTGAGTGGGTCTGACTTTGAAAAGGGGGCAGAAATACAGTTTTAAATAAAGAGTCACATGACCACAACAAAACCAGAAAGTCTTCACTTTTCTTCTATTTTTATGACGAGTAAAACCACAGAGCAAACTCCTAAATCCCCTCTGAGCTGCGCCACAAGGTTCTGTTTTCACAAATTGATGGAGGCAGCTTAGCCGCCATTAAATGTCAGCCTCCACTTCCCCTGATAAAGTTTCTCTGGCAGGCCGGGAACGGGCTCGTGCAGCTGTTGCCCCTCCGACGGCTTCGTCCGGCTTTCCAGGTTCTCCCGATTTGCACAGTTGTCTCTAAAATTCGATAACAGTGGGATTACAATGCTGAACCGCAGTGCAGCCGCTAACCTCTGCAGGCCGAGCCCGGACCCGTCAGTCGGAGAGGGCAGACGGGCCGCCCGAGAACAGCTTGTTAGAGTTGACACTCGATTTTACGCATTGCATTTCTGAGAGCATTACAAGTAAATCCCCCTCTCATGTGAGATGGAGGGGCTGCTGTTCGGTGACGGCTGTGGAAATGCAGGTGGGAGGGATTAGAAGAGCGCCACGGTTCGGTATTTCAGGGCTTTATCTTGATGCTCTTTCCCGCCAGCTTGCTGTGAATTTTAAAGCCCAGTTTACTATGTGTGCTGGTAAAGATTTAGGACCTCTGTAAGATGATTAGGCTGTCGATTTGTGATGGTTTACAGAAATTTCTAGAAAACAGGAAGATGGAGAAACCCAATACGTTTCAATCCATAAAGCCGAGATTAGCCGGGAAACGATGTTGTTCCTGTTATCTAAAACTCTTGCTCTCAACCGGAAAACGCATCAAAAGAGATTTAATGTTTTACGTCCAGTTTTCCTTTAATCAATTAATCTTTTCGGTTTAAATAATGGAGAGAAAAAAAAAATCCATCTTCTAGGTGTGCTGCAGTATTTAAAGGCTGCCTGTCTCCTTGTGATTGTATAGTTTGTCACAGGGTACTCAGACTAACTCACACTTTAAGTTCATCAGTCTCAAGTATTTCACTGCAATTCTGGGTGACGACTCAGACCTCCAACCAATCAAACATGTTCACGTTAAATTTATGCTTTGAAGCATTTTTATCTCATGACTATTATGAAGCCGTTTCATAAATTCATGTTAAAAACGTCTGTTTTGGGAATTGTAAATAGTAAACATTTTAACATTAAAGGTACAAATTACAACATACTGAACGATCCACTTTGTAGTGAACACATAATTAACAGGAAGTGATTTTGTTTGGATGTTTACAGCCAGAATTCCCCTTGTAATGACACAGCATCATTTTTGATGTAATTGACATTTTTTTATTACATTTAATATATATTTTATTAACTTATTTACTTGATAACATAAATTATATCACTATTTGTGCATTTATTTGTTAATTTTCTTTACTTAATTGTGAAACGGCTTATCATAAGCGCGGCCCAGACTCATTTTTAGTTGGAAAAACATTTATGAGGCCATGATTATGAAAATACAGTTAACTTAAACAGTTTGCTATAAGCATTTAACATGCAATAATAATCCACCAACGCCGCTGGCTAATTATCAACTTAATCCTTTTTCAGTAAAAAATAGACGACACACTCTTATGTTCGTGCTTATAGCTATGAGCTCTTAGCTCGTTCATATGATAAGATCCTGATGAAAAATAATAACTGTTATTTTTTGGGGAGCTGTATCAGATCAAAATAGGAATAATCAGGGTTGGAGTTGTTTTCTAACATGCAGAGAAAGGTTTTAACATAAAGAGCCGTGGTTCCCGGATCTTCTGATGTTGATGCATTGGAAGGTTAGCTTCTCAGGCGTTTATTAGCTTCCTATGTCCAATGTTTGGATGACAAAATAAAGATAAAAGCTAAACAAATGTGCATTGATAAGTCTCAGGCCAAGGATATGTTTTACACTCCAAGGACGTCTTCAGTTTGTTTCTTTTCTCCCTTTTTTTCTTTATTGTGCTCCAGAGTGGACAGTGGTACTGTCCATTTCAATCAGTCAAGAAGTGGTTGAGCTGGTTTGGTTTGTAACAAAATAACGTATAATGTACTTAATGTAGCGCTTGTCTCTCTCTGTTATATTTGTTTTTATGTAAATCACAAAAAAAAGCTGTTTCTAGTCCATTTTACCTGCATGAATTAAAGCCAAACACGCTGTGAAAATAACAGACGGCCAACACATGCACAGCGTTTCCTCTCCCACCTACAGCTGCACATGGAAATAACCCCTCATCCTTTGAAGCAGACTGCATTTGCACCTGTCCAGAGTTGCCGCTGCCAGGTACGAAATAATGATGGCGCAATGCGTGTGCTGAAGCCCCACAGGGTTATATGTTGAGTCAGGCGGCCGAAAAAGCTCACCTGTCCGGCTGGAGGGGTTGGCGGGCCGTCTGGACCAGCTAATGATAAACCTATAACACAATGACCGTCATCGTTTTAGCACGGAGCGATGCGGGCGGTCCGTACCCGGCTGATGGACGTCCCTTCCAGCCAATGGCGGCAGGCTGTGCGAGGCCTGGGCTGACCCAGTGGGAGATGCAGAATCGGCTGAGGACCCGGGTCGAGTCACCTTGCCAGCAGCGCTCTTTAATGAAGCCAGAAAGGAAGATTTGCTGGAGGTGTTTGTGTGTAATCATGTCAAATTTCCGAAGAGGCCCGAGCAGAGGAGGCAGCAGATCGCCTCTGACTTCTCCAGCAGATGTTTGGAAATAGTGCTAATGTAGTGGATCATGTCTGTGGGTGAACAAGCTGCTTGGAGCTCTGATGCTAATAAAATCTGAGTTAACTCTGGTCAAACTGCGCTTTGGATTTTCTATTTGCAAGAAATAATGCTGTAACATGTTAGATTAGACAGAAAATACAAAGCAGGGATTTGTTAGTCCAATTAATCCAATTGATTTATCAAAAACACAGAGAAAAAAACACTTACACATAAACGTCCTTTTGGTGCGTTCAGCTTACATGCACAGTTTAAAATCCCATCTAACATTTAGGTTTAACAGAACTATTTCTATTTCCCCAATGTTACAATAAAAAGACTTTCAAGAGATTAATTATGCCAGTACAAAGTGTCATTGTTTCAAAGTTTATTAAGTTCATTCACAACATCTGGCTAAAATGGAAACACACGCCTGTCAAGATATTTAACAGCACCTGAAACATTAAAATCAAGTCAGCCAAGATCAGCAAGAGAACTGCCGACTTCTTGCTTCATCCTTGGGTTAGATGTCCAAGAGGCCTCAAGATGCAAAATTCATCCATTCAAACAATTATTCACAAGCATGAGCAACATGTGAATGTCCACAGATCATAGGCTATGTTCACATACACGACAGTTTGGAAAAACCCAGTTTAAATCTAACCATTTGCAGACAAACGCTTAAGCTGCATTTTATCTGAAGTTAACATCATAAACATGACACGTGTCATAATTTAGCACCAGGGAAAGCCAGACGTGGTAGATCTGAATGTAAACCATGGCTCAAGCATCAGTGCAAACATTTTAATTAGCTTTATCTTAGCTTTATTTACCTAGTTCTGTTCTTCTCACGTTGCTCAACAACTTCAACATTAATTAACAGAAAGCGCCGTCCGTTCTTACTTCCGTGAACTTTGCCCTGTTCTTGGACATCTTGGGTCTTCTGTACGTGCCAGCATAAAACTGGAATGAAGCCTCCCCTTGTTTGGTCCTAACTCTGGGCATCAGCAGGAGGCCACTACCTGAGGTTCTCAGAGTCCTGGCTGTTTCATATGGCTCTAACATGTAAGATATGTACTTCGGGGCTAAACCATGAAGAGACTTGTACACAAGCAAGGCTGTTTTAAAGTCTATTCTTTGAGTGACAGGAAGTCAGTGCAGAGACTTGAGCACTGGACTAATGTGGTCATATTTCCTGGTTTTGGTCAGAACTCGAGCAGCAGCATTCCGTTTAGAAAGCCCAGTGAGCAGGCCGTTAAAGTAGTCTAACCTGCTAGAGATAAAAGCATGGATACGTCTTTCTAGGTCTGGTTTAGAGACTATTCCTCTGATTCTGGCAATGTTTTTAAGATGGTAAAAGGCTGCTGATGTTACTGATTTAATGTGGCTGTTGAAGTTCAGGTCAGAATCGAGTATTACCCCAAGATTTTTGACCTGATGTTTAGGTTCCAGAGAGGGCGTCAGAAGGTAACTGATGACACTTCTTCTTTGTTTCTGTGGGCCACAGACAATGATTTCAGTTTTGTCTGAGTTTAACTGGAGGAAGTTGTTCTGCATCCACAGACTGATCTGTTCAATACAGTGACACAATAAATCTTTAGTGACCACACAATCATTTGTGCTTCCATCAGATCATAATCAGTAGTCCTGGTGTCACAAAAGGCTTTCTCGTATCTTCTTATTCCCTTAAGCAGAAAAACACTGACTACAGTAGGTTCATTATTAAGAGTTTAGTTTTTTTTAATTTGTTCTTACCCTGAAAGTTAAAAGCACCCAGATCTGCTGTGATCTGTTTTTTTTCTAAAGCTATAATCAAAACCTAATTTACGTCCTGTCTGCCTTACCTTTTGACAGTCCCTCTTGTCGAACTGTCCCGTCTCTCCTTACGGCCGAATAATCTGCCCTGGACAGCAGATCTGCACTGATGTTTACAGCTGAGCTGCTGCCCTTGCAGGGCCAAATAAACACAGCCCTCCCACAAGCCTGGTTGTTTAAAATTATAATATTTTTCCCTGTGTTTGCCTACGGATGATGAGGCTCTCATTGCTATGCATGTGCCAGATGAATCATAAACCTATACCATATGCCATTGCAATTTGCTGATGGGCCCAAGCTGTTTTGGTGGATATAAAATCCAGGGATTATGGTGACTTGATCCTCTGTGAATGAGGGGAGACACGGATGGGGAGTTGGAGAGAGTGGAGGAGGGAAAGGTGCTGGGTGACACGCCTTCTCCCTGCTCTACCATTGGTCCACAGGTCAGTGACGGTTGGAAAGGTGGTTGGCTGGGTTAAAAACTGATGCCTCAAAAACTGTCTAATCTACCGAAAGGCTGCAAGGAATTAGCTCAACCTGGTGGTTGTTGGAAAAACAAACAAGTTTACGTGCACAAAGGCAACAACATGTTTGTCACCTTGTCCCCAGAGTCATATGGTGGCATTTGAAGTATCGGTCAAAAACAAATGGGACAAAAGGCCATCAGGGAATTCCTGCTGTTGTTTTCCCCTCAGAAATCTGGAGCATCATGCAGAGTTACGCCAGTAAGCTTCTCCGTTATTACTGAACAAAAAGTGAGAATTTTCAGACATGAAAGATAATTTTGATTGTTACCTAAAAGCAGGAATTAAAAGCTCAGAGGGCTTTAGTCTGACTAAATGTAAAACACCTGAAATACTCCAACAGTGGTGGCATTCCAATGTTTATCATGTTAAACATGATGCTTGAATTAAAAAGTAACAATAATAGATCACATCTATGATCCAATCATTTAAATCTAGAGTCAAACGTGTTTACAGAGGAATATTGAGTATAATATAATATAATATAATACGCTGACTGTTTGGTAGTGTAAGGTTAGATGGGGAGGGTGGAGGGATTTACTAAGTTGGGTACTTTACTCCTTTTCAAACTGTAAAATAATGAAACTGTTAAAACCAGAAGTTCACATATACTGTAGAAAAGGAAGCTTAGAAGTGGTTTCTAATTCTGGTCTCTTCGTGTGTTTCATATGTCTCTGCTATACAAGTTGAGGGTAAACTGGACTGCTGCTCCTTGCTCTGTGCACAACGTCTCCAGGCGTAGGAACCCTTCCTGACCGTTTCAGCAACATTGCGACTTCATTTCCATCGGCGATACTGTGCTCAACAATACGACTGTTCAATGTTTTACAACAATACTGTCGCTGCATCATCACTGTAAGTGACAATGTCTATGATGATACTTTTGCATTTGTAAAAACTGTTTATTGTTGTTCCAAACTGTAAACAAGAAAAGAGGCTTAAATAATTTTGAGATCTTTATTAATATCCATAGTTGACTCCAGCGGTAAGATTTGTTGTCCATGTGCTGACAGAGGATCAGGTTCAACGGCCGCATCTGAGAATTTTTAATGAGGAAAAATCCTCAGTCCAACTTTCTGTTTTACTCACGACACTTTGAAGAGGTCACCTGAACTTGAGCCTGTGATACTTTTAAGGGTATAATATATCAAATCTTAAGTAATTGCACAGTAGACCGAGGAGCAACGGTGGAGGAAGGCCTCGCCGAGCATCATAACTCAAACTAACAGCATCTAGAAGCGATTAGCTCGTACTTTTTAATTGAGTGGGTTCAGAGAATCTCTACCTTGCAGGCTTTACGACTCGGAGTCTCTCTTAAAGGCTCAGCTACCATAATTTGATAATCATTTTCATTTGGTAGAATGCTGGCGATCAATCTGATGGATGAACCATCAGTCCGCGTAATGCACTTGTATGGGCTGCAGAGTTTGAGTGCAAGTCGTGAATCGTGTCTTTATGAAACATTCCGAGTTAAACTCGATGAGGGAAATACGGCCACACTTGATATTAATTAATATAAGACTTCATTGGTTTGTGACAATGAATGCGTCCATCTGCATGAAAATTAGCTCCAAAATGTAAGTGGAAAAAATAAAGTGGTGCTATGTGGTGCAGTTTGGCAGCACAGACAGAAACTGTTTATTCATGAGGCTGGCGGGATGTTGGGTCCGACCATCTGAGGTATCTGCAGCTTTCCTTCAGTCTAAATCCTAAACTGGTGAATTAAATCAGCATCTTAGTCATTAGTAAGAATCCACAGCAATTTTAGTGACTGCTTATGTACAACAACAAAGCAGCCAAATTTCACTACAGACGTCAAAACGCTGATCCCAGCTTGATCAGGTAGACACACGGAGAATATTCCAACACTGCTGCGTAGACGTAGCCTTCAACTCTGGGATTTTTCAGGTGAATTACAGGCTAATCGAGAAATGGTAAGAGAATCAAGAATCCGTTTACTTATATACCGCCAATTTACAACAGATGTCGTATAAGAAAATCAATTAAAATCAGAGATACATCATAAACAAATCAGTTTGAAAGTTCCCAATCTAAAGAACCCGAGCAGATTGCATGAAAGAAATTGCAAGAATTAATAAAAAATAAAAAAAGTAAATGCATAGGATGGTTCATTTCCCACTGATACAGAAAGTTTTCTTTCCAATGTTTATCAGGGGTGCCAATAATAGCATGTGAGTCCACATTCATGACTCGGCTATCTTGCTGGGATTCAGCAGCAGCGGTAATGAGCAGCAGATTTAATGTAAAGCAGATCCGTTTAACAGTGACACACTTTATCTCCTGTTCGTTTCAACTCCTTCATCCTTATTGACGTCTTTTAAGACTATCGGTTTGGACAGCCTAGACCATCTCGTTCTCCTTAACGGATGAATGACTGATGCTGAGATGAAGTGAGAGTGGCCCCCGGGGGCCCGTGTGGCTCTACGATAAACAAATTCTTTATCTTTAGCTCTAGATTGCTTTGACGTTTTCTCACCTGAGACCCGCGGGCGCATGTTGACCTCCTCCCGGTTAGCCACCAAACCCTCATCCTTCCGATCTCCATAGGAAATAAATAGTCACTGATACCAATACTTCAGCCCTGGATTAAATCTGACACCAGCAGCATCACGGTGTCTCTTTTTCTTATTGAAGCCACAGTCAAGTCAGAATGACGGGAGCCAAACAGCAGCAGATGTCAAGATGTTTTTGGATTAAACTATAAACTACTTTTTAGCCTTGAATCTGAGTTATATTTAGTGTGTTTATGGTTCAGGGGGATCAGGGTCATGCAATGTGAAATAAATCCAATCTGTTTAAAAAGCCAATTATTATTACAGGATACAAAACCCAAATTTTTAGTTAATTTTTTGGAAAACTTAACTTGGACCAAATAAAAGGATGGAAAAAGGAAAATCTGAAAGCTGAATTATGTCTGGTCCTGCTGATTTAGTCCCACGAATAAACGAACAAGGAGGTAATAAGCAATCAAGGTTAAAACACCACCTGTATTTCATGATTTAACCAGGACATTAATTGGAACTAGAGCTGGGGCAAAGGGTTTTATTTACTCAAATTATTTTTTTTATCAAGACATTTCTGAAAATGTTTTGCAGAAACACAAAAAAGTTTCAGGTTTGGTTGATTTTGGCGGCCCAGTGTGGACAAAAGCGATAGTGTTTTAGCCTGAAGGAAGACTGCATTTCCCATAAGCACCAGCGCATAGCGTGGTAAAAATTCTGATCTCTCTGTCAGTTGGACTAAAGTACTTTTCTGTTTCCAGTGTCTGTGTGAAGGATGAATAAAGATTAGGTGATGAATCTAATTTTGGAGAAACAATGCCAGATGATGATGTTGGACATAAGAAACGGGGGAAGTAACTTAGTTGTTTTGTGTGGAAGGCAGGGTTCTTGCCACCCTCCTCAAAGTTTCTCAGTGCCGGTTAAAGCGATACGGCCCCCATCTGTCATGACAGAGGCGTCATTCAACAATGTAAGTAAACGGCTGATCACAAAAATTATGAAAATATTTAATGAAGGTTGAAAATTTATTGAGTGTTGCTTTAACATTGAAGTGCAACAAACTAGCAAAAAAAGGTGCAGAGGGGGAAATTTGTTTTCCAGGGTTGGTACTGTACATTTCCCTATTAGCAACACTCAGGTATTCTTTGTTCCTTTTTTTTATCATTATTATTTTTGTTTGTTTTCTCTTTTTTGGGGGGGGGGGTTGCTTAAAGTTAGTTAAAACCTTTAACTGCACATTTGTTTTTTTCCCCCTCCTCTTCTTACCCTAACTTCTGTTTTACTATCATGCAGCTTATACATGAAAGCTGATTTATTGAATTTTCCACAAACGTACCCTGAGGAGATTTTAAAGAGGGAAATCCTTGGAAGACCCTAAGTCTTGATTGCATTACGAATCAGTCTGTCTCATCAGAGAAGACATCCAGCACAGATCAGCGATGTCTCTCGGGGAATTATCCGCGGGGGGCATTGTGTTGCAAGGACACATACGCCTTTTAATTTGGAGGGTCTGTCTTTTAAATTTCCTCCATATTTCTTTTCTCTGGAAATAATACTGTAATCTCTAATGGGGTGACCTAAGTTATGCGGTTAAATTCAAGGATAAAGTTGATATCGAGTCCCCCTAGTTTTCATGACAGACAAATAAAAGGCCAGTTGGGAATTTGTTAGAGCTTAACTCCAGTTGTTCCTCTTCCATCGAGCATCCACAGACCTATGAGGCCAGTTCATCTATTCAGCTTATCCTGTATTTACTTTATTCATACTAATCCCACAATGGTTAGGAAACATAAATGTAATTTCTGCTGACGCTTAAATAGGTTCACAATTCGGAGCATCTGCTTTCATATGAAAACAAATTTGGGGCTTCCTTTTATTTACACACAACTAATAGGAACTAAATGAGTCTGTGTGTAAAAGCTGGGATAAAAGTATCTCTACAATATTTAACGTTTGAATAACCATCTGTGTGTTAAAAGCAGATTACTGTTGTTGCTGATTAAGATCGACTGCTACACAAATTTGGCGTAATATTAAGATTACAAGTAAAGCAGGAGAAAAGAAAATCAGTACTTTTAATATATCAAGTATTTCAAATACTTTCTTTAAACTTACTTTACTACTTTAATACGTTTTTAAAGCTTTCTTTTTTTTTTATCCCAGATACATTATTTTTTAAGGAGAAAATTAATTTAAATAAAATTAATGGTGATTCCTTAATTAGGCAGAAGTGCTATCCAAACCAGTCTGGCATGACAGGAAATTTGAGTTGTTTGTCTTCCTGATTTACACTCAGGTCAGATTCAGGTCAAAACATTAAGCAGCACACCTACAACACTTCCTGTTCTAAATAAAATTGACAACAAATGAGAGCCATGTCCTAGACATCTCTGTCTGCAACGATCGACTGACCGATTAAATGATTACACATGAATTATTTATGTTATTCCTTGACAAGTAAGTTAAGTGCATTTGTGTAAAGATTCATATAGTTTTTAACTATTTGGGGAAATGTCTGCTTGGATTTACAATCTTTCTTTTAAAACATCATTCTGTTTACTGAGAAGAAAACTGTCTATGTCTTTTATTCATTTATCGTTTTTCAAGGAAATAAAAGCGGAGCTGTCCTGTGTTTTGGTGTTGACAATAACTCCATTGTTTATGTTAAAACTAATGATTGGTACAATCCAGCTTTAATATACAGAGAGGCTTTTGTTTTGAAAGATTAGATTAAGCCGTTTAACTCAAATGATTTGGTAGTTGTGCGTGCTTTTGTTTATTCCGTATGTGGCGCTGCATTAAACACAGACCTGCAGGTAATCTTTTGTTGACTCGATCTGAGGTGGTCACGTTGTTGACTAGTTGCCCGATACAAACCCTCCTAATGAATAAAACAATCAGAATGGATGTTCCTGCTTTTAAGACTGGTAAGGTGTTTATTGTACTTACTCTAAACAAATCTCATGAAAACAGAAAAAAACGACAAACAAGTCCAGCTTGTTTTTGCATCAGAGATTATTTTCCCCTGCTTTGGCACACTAATCTTCAGCAAGCTCACCTGCCGACCCAAATCTACAATCTTTAATGTAAAAATTTCAGCAGTTACAGTACATTATAGGAACATATCAGTCTAATGATTTAAATCTGGGAATAAAGGTAACAAAGCTTGGGCCTTGTAAATGTTATATATTTTATTTTTTTTAAGTATTTTATGTTTGCTGAATTTTACTTTCTCTGGTCTATTAATTATTACCTCAGTGTTATAGAGTAAAACAAAATGAAATCAACAGACTTATATTTGATGACTCTCAGAAATATTAGAAAGGGCTGCAGCTTAGCAGCAAAGTAATTACAAAGTAATTGCAAGGTAATTAGCAGTGTTGGCATCAGTGTTTTACATGTGTGTTTTACGTGTTTGATAAGAAAAGGTTAAAGGAAACAGAAATGTTTTTAAGTAACTTGCCCAATTTTGCTAAAAAAAAAAAAATTTAAAAAAAGAGAGAAACAATTGGCTTTCAAACTTAGCCTAGTTGATTTGCAGCAAAGCCGTAGATGTTGAAATGCCTGATTTGCGTTTTTTTTTGAAAACTTCCCCCAAAATTCACGTCACAGTTGCTGGGACAGATGGTTAATTTATGACCTATCAGTGTTCTGTGGGAAAAGTGTTTCACGTTTTACAAAAAGATAATTGTCCATTTGAAAATGCTTTAGACTTCAACTTGACATGAAAACATGTCTCAAAAAGAAACCTTGAAACAGTTTAGTGTTTTTATCAAATGTATTTTGAGCTATTAGTTTAAATAAGATGTCCGCACGGCTGATGCAGCTGAGTAATAGTATTCATGCAGAAATAAACAGGAGTTTAGCTCTGTTCGCCGATTTATGCCACTTTCATGTTTGGTACAAATTGGAATACATATCTGATAGATTTCAAAGCATCTACAGATGCAATTTATCTGACTTTTCATTGACATAAGACATGCATTATAATTCAGCACATAGTAAATCCTGACATAAACAATATAACAAGCAGTGATTGAGTTCTTCTTGGAGTTCTTCATCTTCCAATCTTGTGATCACCCAACTATAAAATGTATCCACTGATTGCAGCATCCATTGTAACCTCTGTAAATATTGCACTGCTGCGAGACGCCTACATTCTTCTTCAGGTTGTGCACAAACGTCTAAGGCGGTTGCACGTTGCAGAAAATGAACCAACATGCAAAAAAACTGTCGAATAATAAATAAAAAAAAGGTGACTAAGAATATAAAGCTGCTGTGTAGAGGTAGCCATAAACTCAGGGATTTTTCACCTGAACTACAGCCTAATTAAGAAATGATTAAAGAATCAAGAATCAGTTTTATATATCACCAGTTTACAACAGATGTCGTCTCAAGGCACTTTACAAGAAAATCAATTAAACTCAAAGAAACATCATAAACAAATTAGTTTGAAAAGGTTTCCAATCTAAGGAACCCCAGCAGATTCATGGAGTCATTGACTCGCAGCATTCAGTCCTCTGGAATCAGCAGACAGAAACAATGGCTTGTGTTGTCGTTGACTTTACAGCAATCCCTCATACTGAGCATGCATGTGGCGACAGTGGAGAGGAAAAACTCCCCTTTAACAGGAAGAAACCTCCAGCAGAACCTGGATCAGTACAAGCAGCCATCTGCCACAACCGACTGGGGGTTTGAAGAGACAGACAACTAAGTTAGAAGCACAGGATACTGAAAAAAAAGAGTTTATAGCAGCAGTTGTAGAGCGTCACTGGCAGCAACTCAGTCCATGTTCTCCTCCAAGAAGCTGTTTCAGGTAACAGAACGTCAGACCAGGTGTGGTTACTATGGAGAGAAGAACACTAAAAGAAAACAAAAGGTTAACAAGGTTGAAATAGCCGTAAATAAGCAGATTGGACAAAGGAAGAAAGTAGCAGAGAGGGAAGTGGTCAGATTGTCCTCCAGCAGTCTAAGCCTATAGCAGCAGAACTATAGAAAAACTTACATAACTTAACCCTATAGAGTGAGAGATGAAGAAGGTAGAGCAAAGGAGAACCGTCTGTCAAGACTGAGTTCCACCCCAACCGGATTAGGCTGTCTTCTCTACCTCTTCCTAACTATAAACTTTATCAAACAGGAAGGTTTTAAGCCTAGATTTGAAACTAGACAGGGTGTCTGCCTCACGGACTAAAGCTGGAAGCTGGTTCCACAGGAGAGGAGCCTGATAAC
>JAVLVB010000595.1:241847-256598 GCA_032876305.1 Orestias chungarensis
GTGTGTGTGTGTGTGTGTGTGTGTGTGTGTGTGTGTGTGTGTGTGTGTGTGTGTGTGTGTGTGTGTGTGTGTGTGTGTGTGTGTGTGTGTGTGTGTGGCCATCTTGCAGACGTCTTTGTTTTTCTACCTTCGCTCTGCAGCCTGAGCTGACCAGTGTTTATGTGACGGATACCAGGAGACATGGGAGGGGGCCGTCTGTGATATTTCAGCAGCTGCTTCCTTTATAGGGCTGCACCGCTGCAGACAGGACACTTCAAATCATGCTCACTGCTGCCACCACTGTGCCTGTATCTGCGTGTGAGGGAGAGTCCAGTGGGATCTTGTGCCCGTCGTCCCACTGAGCCACAACCGTGTTGAGGGGTATCCTACATCTATCACTGTGAATATGATCAGCGCAGGAGTAACTGGCTCACTGCAGAGTCTGCAGGTCCTGTGGAGAGAGCTGCTCTCAGTTTACCTCCTGTGTTTATTTTTTACATTGCCTGATTTTTTGTGTGATTTATTTATTTTTATTTTTTACATTAATTTAATTTGAAACTGAGAGTTGCTTCTTGAAGTGACTCTAAATAGCCTTTTCTTTTTAAGTGAAGTCTGTAAATGAATAGTTCTGGAAGGATAAACATTTTAAGATTACTGCAGATAAAAATAGACAGTTTTTCAGTCCAACTATGTAGTTGCTTTAAATGGAGAGGTTGTTGCCTGCTCCTACCTTTTATTATGAGTGGTCTCAAGGTTGATTATCCATGAGCTATAAAAATGTAACTTCCCTCTGGATTAATAAAGTATTTTTGAACTGAATAAACTAAATGATTGATGAACATGCAAGCTTGTTTTATTTCCCGCTTCACACACAATTCAACGTTTTCAAAACAGCAATGACTTCACATTTTTCTAATGCAACTGTATTACTTAAATCTTATTTGCTGCCCCAAACTTGCATACAGTCACTGAAACCTTGAAGAATATGAGTGCGGTACGAAGTTTGGATAGCTTGAATTTACTTTTTTTTTAATTAAGTTGTCCTCCATTTGTTCATTTCATTCTTTACATGTTGTATATCCATTTCACTTCTATATTTTATCAGTTAAACTGTTTTCCGTCGTAAAAGGGAAGAGGTGGGGATGATCCAGTTAATCTAACATGCTTGTTTTGAGAAGTGCAATGAGACTGGACTCACAAAATCAGAAGGAGTACTCCGGTCAACATCGGAACCAAAGAACTTGTTGCTACAAGACCCCAAACCATCATACATTTAAGTTCCTACTGCTTAGTTATCTCTATATATGTGGACTGAGGCTTTGTTAGCTAACGTGATGCTCTAATACAAGAGAGCATCAGTCTTCCTAATCCTGTTATCAAGTTTGTTTCCATTCGAGGTGCTCATTAGCATTGTAATGCTTTTTTATGTTCCTGTTAGCTTTAGCTTCATAATATCGACCACATTGCTTCTCCATTTGAACGCTGTATTAAATAAATTTCCTGTTGATTTGTTTACATTCAGTTGTCATGCAAATTTTGAGCAAACGTTTAAAATGTTGCAAAATAGACCAAAAAGGAGAATGCAAAATAATTTGGAGCAAATAAACCTGGTGAGAAAGCCCTCTGAACCAGATATAGAGCTAAATGTAATGAACAAAATCGAGATGGCGCAGAATGGGTGGTAACCAAAATCCTTTGGATTCATTTGTTTAAAGTGAACATTTTCAGATTTGAATGTCTATTTTTGTCAGCGCCAATTTATATTTCTAAAAGCATAAACTTTGTGATTGGTCATAGTGAGTTTTCCATCCTTGAATTTCTTTTTCCTCATTTATTTTTCATTGGAAGCTGAAACTGCTCTTGTGTGTCCATGAAAAATGGAGATTTCACCCTTGTCCAGTTGTGGGGGGAAAAAAATCCAATGAGACAGTAATATGCATCAAGTTCTAGGGGAGAGGAAAATGCACCCAGTGTGTCCTTTGAGTCGGTGTCACCCCACTGGGTTGATTTTGACATTCAGACTATGCGACAAGGCTCGACCCAGGGTGGACAGCCCCCCTGCAATATTAACTCTCATTTGGAGAGCAGCTGTGGCTATGAGCATGAAACATTGAAGGAAACAGCTGCCATGGATCCAGTGCCATCGCACCACCTCTTGCACTGTCTATTAAAGCATCTTCCCTACTGTTACTGAGGCTCCGATGGGGGAAGAAAAACACAAACTGGCTCCTATTCCTCATGAAATGTCTCTTCTTTGTCTGTGAGGGTTCGGTGGAGATGTCACAAGCATGTGTTTGAGGAAAGTGGTTCCAAGCCTTCTTTATTCAAAACACTTGCTGGTTTGTGCGTTTGTTTTTTCAAAAGTAAAATCACACAAAGTGTGGATAGACAAAATTTAAGGATAAATAAACAGATAAAGAATCTTGTGTATCGATTGGAACTAAACTCATCTTAAAAGTTTTCTTTGAACATCATTAGGAAAAACAACTAACTCAACGTTAGCGTATTTGTGTAGATGAAATGAAAAATGCTGGTCATCTGGGATCGGTAATGGATATGGAGGATGGGCAATTTTCAGGAGGTTTAAGCATTTCTCCAACATGTATCTACAGCAGACGCCGCTCCAGTAGCTTTGAGATGTCAATTTAGTAAAGAGTAGGTTTCTCATTTGCTAAAACATGCTCTTTTTTTCCTTAGAAATAAAAAGTTTGCTTTTTTGACATAAAGTAGATATAAAGTGAAAATGAAAGGTTTGGACTGTAACTGTTGTAAACCCTTTATCGGTCAAAGCTTGACAACTTTTACAATCCATATAAGCTTTTTTCCCTTTGCTTTATAAAGTTCATCTGGAGCCTTAAAATATATAATACTCAACGGGAAAATATATTATATAGATCAAGTTTTACAAATACTATATAGACTTCCAGTTTTTTTAAGGTATTACAAAAATAGGGATACATTATACCGTATACCGGCAACAACATTGGAATCGACCAATGTCAGTCATTTTTTAACATAACTGTGTGGGTTTGCCAATACTAATAACCTTTTTTTTTTTTACCATTTGTGTTTCAGACGGGGGAAGATGGGGGGTTGGTCATGTGCTAGTGATATTGAGGCTGTTTAACAGGGACAGAGGAGCAATGTAGGCAGTTTGGTCATTTAAAAAAAAATAGTTTTAAATATTACGTAAATGTATTTGTCAATAAATGCCAGGCATCATTGCGCAATATTAATATCAGATTTAGTTATTGGCCAACAGTGGACCAAGAGAATCACCAAACTCTTACAATTAATGTTTGAGGATTTTGCAGACACTTTTATACAAAACGATTTACAAAGGAGACACAATGTTACACCAAGATTATAAATCTATTATCAATTAATAAGTAATCTCGAGGAAAATCCCTAGTTAGTCATTGCTGACAGTGAAAAGATAGAGGGAAGTACAGAGAGAGTAGTAGAGGAGATATGGTGGTGTAGGTAAGAGTTAGGACAGGAGATGCTCTTTGAAGAGGTGGGTCTACAAGATTTTCTTGAAGATGAACAGGGACGCTGCTGATCTTGTAGCGCTTGGTAGGTCATTCCACCATCTTGGAACAACGATCCATTGATGACCGAAGCGTTGGAGTTGTGACATCTGACTTTGTAAGAGTATTCCAGTACACATTTTTATTTATTTATTAACACTTATTAATTAAAACTTACAGTAGCAACAAAGGAAATGATTAACAATAACTGTTTTTTGTATCTTTGGGATTATTTCATCACAATTCAGTGCAGATATTGCATGAAATAACCCTTTTCTTCCTTCATTTGAAAGATTCTATTAAGGTTTCTTTATTTTCCCCTGGGATGCCTTCACTGTGATCTTAACTTTTCAGGACACTTCACGCATTCCTCATAAAGCTTTTTCCACAATTTATGTTACAAAACTTCTCAGCCATGTTTGCTACATCCAAGCCGGAGAAGGAAAATATTAGTGGAAGTCGCCAGGAGGCCCTGCTTCCTTTTTTTTTTCTTCTGTCAATCTTCAACTCGTTAGTCACATATGGCTGTTCTTGTTGAGCCTGATTCTGGTTCTCGTACTGCTGTAGAGTTTCCCCAGTTTAAAAGGGCGTTTTCCCTCTCTACTTTCACTACATGCATGGTCAGTATGAGGGATTGCTATAAAGTGAAGGACACAACTCAAGCTATCATCTACTGTCGCGACATGATGGCCCAGTAGGAGTGAAGGCTGCAAGTCAGTGAGTCTGTGCCCAATCTGTTTGGTTTTTGTAGATATAAAAACCTTTTAAGCTAATCCTAATAATGAACTGGCTTGATGCTTTAACTAGGATACATTTAAATACAAGGATGATTTGATTAAAATGAATTCTCTAGTGAATTTCTCACTTTAGATTTGTTTAAGGTGGAAAAAAGACTTCAGACTGAAAAGATATCGTTTGTCACTCCAGCTGTCTGGGTTTTCCTGAATTGGTGTGAGAGCAACCAGCAGCTCTGCTTCCTCTCTGCAGACGCATGTTCATTAGACCCAGGGCATCTTAAAGATTTGCCATGTAAAGCATCTCCTCGGAGAAGCATGCAGTTCAGTTTGGCTCTCAGGGAACGGGACAGGGGTCAGAGCATTAAAGGTCGTCTCTGATTTTAAGTGACAGGTTGAAAGTAAGGGTACAGGCATCTTAACCTGGAGCTCTGCTGGGACCCGGACCTCCTGGTGTTCCACCGGTAGCTGTACAAGCTCCTGTCACCCGTGCAGCATGTCAGCGGTGGAATAAAAGGCAAACGGCTCTGAATAATTGATCAGTCAAGTCACGCCGTCTGTGAATTAGAACCGTGTGAACTTATGTGTATTGCTGGAATGCAGAACAACGGCTCGGTGACAGACTAATGTCTCGTACAATAAGAACACAAATGGAGTCATCCTGCGGCGCGTACGACGCCATCACCAGTGTAAATGAGGCCCTGACTCCATGCCAGGAATGCGCACAATTAAGCTGTTATTAATTATTCAAGAGTGGAAATAATTGATCGGCAAGGTTGAAGTGGCTGTGAATTGTAATGGCATGGGCAGTGCCACTTTCATAGGGGGCAATTAGCAACACTGGTAATTACACTCACGGGCAATTTGTACAACCAGTGTCTTTTAATGCTGCATGCATGCTCTGGTGTCTGCATGAAGTCGTGCTTAAGCACCTAAGATTTCTTATCTAAAGTAAAGAGCGCTGAGGTCGTTGATCTTCGCATAGCTACAGCAGTTATGTAGATTCAAATCAATCAATCAAATATACTTTATTTATCCCAAAGGGAAATTAGCTTGTGTTGGATTATCTAATTTAACTAAGATGATGTTATAGATGGTGATGGCTGTGGGCAGGAAAGATCTTCTGAAGCAGTCTGTTTACAGCTAAGATGAAAAGCCTCTGACTGAAGAGACTTTGTTTTCCAATACCAGTGTCATGAAGAGGATGTTCAGGGTTGTCCATAATTTTCTAGATTTTATGTAAAATCCTTGGTAGCATCATCATCTTAAGAGCTTTCACATGTGTCCCCAAACAGACTCAGCCTTCTTTATCAGGTTGTTGAGCATTTTTAGGTCCCTCGCTCTGATGCTGCTGCCCAAACAGATGATGGCAGAGGAGATGACACTCTCAACCACAGACTAATGGAGGACATGCGACATCTTGAAGGATTTTACCTTCCTCAGGAAGTAAAATCGGCTCTGTCACTTCTTGTAGACGTCTTCAGTGTTGCGTCTCTAGTCCAATTTGTTGTCCAGATGAACACCGAGGTATTTGCAGTCCTCAACCGTCTCTAGTGCTTCTCCCATGACGGAAATAGGGGGTAGATCTGACCCTGTTTGTCTTGAAATCTACAATCATCTCTTTTGTTTTGTTCACATTCAAGATGAGATGATTGTTCCCACACCATGCCACAAAGCTCTCCACCAGCTCTCTGTACTCAGCATCTTCTCCATCTCTGATACACTCGACAACTGCAGAGTCATCAGAGTATTTCTGTAGATGACAGCAGTACAACTTGTACTGTAAGTCTGAGGTGTACAAAGTGAAAAGGAAGGGTGAGAGTATAGTACCCTGTGGTGCTCCTGTGTGTCTAACCACCTGGTTAGACACACAGTCCTTCAGTCTCACAAACTGTGGTCTGTTGGTCAGATAGTCATTGATCCAGCCAATTGCTTAGGCCTCCATCTGAGTCTTCTGGAGTAACAGACAAAGCAGATCAGGCTGAATTGTGTTAAATGCACTAGAAAAATCAAAGAACATGATCTTCACAGAGCTGTCCAGGTGACCGTGAGATTGTTGAAGCAGCTGTATGATGGCATCTTCAACTCTAACTTGCTTACACAGGTGGGCCAATCAGAGTCTTTCCAGCTCTGTGGCGCTTTGATTTAAGCTAAATATGCGAAGCCGGTCTTAATTTATCTAAACTTTTTGTATTTTGTGTGGTTATTCATACTATTTAAACGTGACTGCCATCAGACTTCTGTGTTCCGACATTCGACCGATTTAAAACATGCGGAGTAACAAGATCAGACTGCATATTCTAGGGACAAAAATGAAAACTTGCCACTGTTAGGTTCAGACATTGTTTACATCTAGATTTACCACATCTGGCTTCTACTGGTGCAGAATTATGACGGATGTCTCACATTCATGACTTAAAACTCTGATAAAATGCAACATGAACATTCAAACTGCAGCCCTTTAGCGTCCTCATAAAAAGTGATGTACTATGTCACCATTTGAATACCAGTATGCATACAGGAAAAATCGATCCACAAAGGACGCCATTTCCTCCGTGGTCCACACTACCCTCACCCACCTGGAGCAGAAGGACTCATATGTTCGTATGCTCTTTGTGGACTTCACCTCCGCGTTCAACACCATGATTCATCAGGCTCTGATTAATAAACTCTCCTCACTCGGACTGAGCTCTTCCATCTGCAACTGGGTCCAGGACTTCCTGACCAACAGGCAACAGTCTGCGAGGATTCACAACATCTCCTCCCCCACCATCACCCTCAGCACTGGCTCTCCTCAGGGCTGTGTGTTGAGCCCCCTCCTGTTCACACTGCTCACATATGACTGCTCGCCTATCCATCCAGGCTGTCATATTGTGAAGTTGCGGACGACACAGCAGTGGTTGGATGCATCACAAAAAGTGATGAGTCCAGCTACAGGCAGGAGGTGGAACACCTGGAGGGCTGGTGCAGAGATGACAACCTCTGCATCAACATAAAGAAGACAAAGGAGATGATCGTGGACTTCAGAAGGGGTCAACATGCTAACCCCCCCCCCCCCTGCATATCGGTTGATCCGCTGTGGAAGTGGTCAGCAGCTACAGATACTTGGGTGTGCACCTAGGTAACAACCTCACCTGGAGCAAAAACACTTCCATTCTGGTCAGGAAGGCACACCAGCGGCTCTACTTCCTAAGGAGGCTCAGTCGAGCTGGACTGGGGAGCTCAGTCCTCACCTCCTTCTACAGATGTGTGGTGGAGAGCATCTTGTGCTCCAGCATCAACGTGTGGCATGGAAGCTGCTCTGCTGCAGACAAGAAAGCTCTGCAGAGGGTGGTGAAGATCGCAGCCTCCCCAGCACCACAGACATTTACACCTCCAGATGCAGGAAAAGGGCCACCTGCATCAGGAAGGATCCCACTCACCCAGCACACTCACTTTTTGTCCCGCTCCCCTCAGGCAGGAGGCTGCGGAGCATCAAGTGCAGAACAATCGTCTGAGAAACAGCTTCATTCCTGAAGCTGTGAGACTCTTGAACTCCACCTGAACAACCACTGCACTGAGACTTTACATGGACAATACACACTGAACACCTTCACATACCCGCACTGAGACACTTTACTCCCATATATTTTCTGAATATTTTGTGTATTACATTATATTTTATTTATTTTACTTCTTTTAACTTTATTTTATCTATTTTAATATTAGCTCTTGGGTGGAACTGGACCTTGAGGATACAATTTCGTTTCCACCTCATGTACCATATGTTGAAATGACAATAAAGTCTCCTTGAATCCTTGAGCAAGTTCATCAAAGTCAGTGGCTGAAATCTCTGAAATACTCGATGCAGGTTTTTAAACTTCTGCTTGGTCTCCTCTAGCATAGAGGTTTTTAGTTTTTGGCTGTGAGTTGCAAGAGATGAAGAAGACTATGCCGCCACCATGCTTGCAGGTTCCTCTCTTTAAGACAGACAGACAGACACGCCAGGGGAGGTCTGTCTCAACAGAGGCTATCAGTCATGCATGTGTGCTACTCTGGATGTGATGAAGAAAGCTGCTGGCAGCCAAACACATACTCGGTTGTTAGTGAAACGGCACAAATCAGTCTTTCTACGGCTCACTGTTTCCCTTTCAATTCCTTCCCTTTAACGTGGTGTTCCCGTCTCTTACGTTGCCGTCCTCCCCCTCTGGTTCTTTTCACCCTTTCTCTCTCCGCTATCTCTCTTTGCTGTTTCAGCACATTAATTGACTCATTATTCCGATTCATATTCAGGGCGGGGGAAGGGCTTGTTGATTAATGAACACAGATGCCCCGTCTCTGCACAGCAACTCTGGATCACTGTTGTCCATCTAGTGCCTACTGGCTTAGAGGTACATGAAAACATAAATACTGTGAAAATCATTTATCTATTCCTTTCATCTCACCAAAAAAAAAAAAAACATGCAATATTCAGTAAATGTATTCTTATAACATTTGATGTATAGATAGATGTATAGATATATCTTTCGCGTAAAAAATAAATTTAAAAGCAACATTGATTGTTTTATAGAGCCATTAAAAAGGAAATGCAACATCTTCATTGTGCTTTTCTGTTTTATATTACCTTGCACCAATTCAAATTGAGGAATTTAGAAAAGTAGGATATTTAAACTAACCTGGCTTTATGTTTAAACCCTTGTTAAGCAGAATGTTGGTGTGGCTAGTGGAGTTTAACCAATCAGAACTGCTTTCGGACTAACCTGTAACATCAACAAGTTACTTTAATAGAACCTGTCTAACATGTTCCAGGTGGAGGATTTTTCTTTCTTCTGTTCTCTTCAACTTTTACAACATTTACGTGGACGTGGGATGGGGGGGTCTATAGGGAGGTGATGGAAAAACATGAATTGGACTGACCTGAACCAACATGAGGTTGAGAAATGGTGATTGACTTCAGCTGGACTGAGATGGCTTCAATCACTACAGATTGATGGGTAAAAATCTTAATCCGAACCCCAAACAACTGTGAAAGCAAGACAGATAGAGTGGCATTATAAAGTGTTGGGTTGAGTGGAGCTGGTAGGCTTGAGGAGGAAGATTTTTCACCAAATGCGCAAATTTGATTGGTGGCGATAAACATAGTTTTTATAATAGATTGCAGTTTTTACTATTTCTATGGTTTAAAAAACTATTAGGTTATGCTAAAGGTTGGTGTAAATATAGTTTTTCCCCATTATTATATTAAATTTTTTTTTTTTAAATGACTTTTTGCATTTACCAACTTGCGACACTCAAGAAATCTGTAAAGTAATTTTGTTGTGGTTTTTGGAAAATACCAATGAAACACGTTTGTCTTACTCACATTGAGAACTGCCATTAAAGCAACAGTAAGTATCTTTTCAACTTTCATAGAATATTTTCAGAACTTTTGTTATTATACGTTGACTCGCAGTTCGTTGAATGACGCCTCTATCATGGCCTGAGGGGGGTTTGTATCGCTTTAACTCACACTAAGAAACTTTGAGGAGGGTGGCAGGAACCCTGCCACACAAAACAACTACAAATGTGCTGACTGCTTTACAGCATATGTCACCTCCCCCGTTTCTTATTTTCAACATCATCAAATGACATTGTTTCGCCACAATTAGATTCATCACCTCATCGCTCTTCATCCTTCACACAGACACTGGAAACATAAATGTACTTCAATCTAACTGCAGGCAACCGAGAGATCAGGAACCTTACCACGCTATGCGCTTGTGCTCATGGGAAATTCAGTCTTCCTTCAGCCAAAAACACTACTGCTTTTGACCACACTGGGCTGCCAAAATCAACAAAAACTGAAAATTCTTTGGTGTTGCTTTAAGTGATATGCTCAATTATCATGCTACCAATTGAAACACTATCTGAACGATATTATTGCTCCAGTGCAAAATTAGTCAGGAGACTTTTAATTGTCCATTTTGTATTATTAGTGATTATTTGTTTATATCTTTATCTTTTTTTGTTTGTTTGTTTGTTTTTTACTTATGCCTATTTTCATTAAAAGAGCCAAAAATTGCCTGAATATGCTTATTCATTTTTTTAAATCAAGCTAGAGCATCCCACCTGGGTCTTATGTTTGCAGTTCTGGTCCCCTTTCATCATCATCCCTCTTTTCATATCTCTGTTTTTGCCTCATCTTTAACCTCATTGTTTTGCTTTGACAGCTCAAAATTTAGCAGCCCTGACATATTCATTTAGCTACAAGCCCAAAGTTTACCTGACACAGGGTGGCCTACTTATTGTTTCTCGCCCCTCGCCACTTTCTACACCCCCACCCATCAAATCCAGCTCAAGCGCCACCGCTCAGTTTCCCTCGGCCCCGTCTCCTCCCTCGCCACCGTCCCCATCCTCTTACGGTACATCCTATTTGTGGGAATTAGGAGGGAATCAATCACTTGTCGAGGCCTACATGTTGTTACAGCCAACCTCACTTATCAGCCAAGGCACCTCTTGTTTAACTCCAGGCGGGCAGGCTGAGTTTGAGAGGAGGGGGATATCATGCGGAGAGGCCAGGAATTCAAAGTGACGCAGGTTGGAGCTCTGGTGGCCATTAAGTTTCTTTGACAAACTGAGCGCAACACCCTCAGGCGCTTTTTCTCCCTCGCCTTCTTCCATTATCTATGTCTGTATGTTTCTCCTTTTTGATGTGCTCTCAATCACCAGCGTACTAGTCTGTTGAGGGGGTTTATTAGATGGGGAGCCCTCTGCCATCACCGTCGCAGCTCGCAGTGGGAGGTCCTGGAATCGCCCTGTGGTTTCTCTCAATCTGCTCTGATCTGAGGTGAAAATGTTCTGGGAGCTTGTGGACAAAGTGGGATGGAGAAGAAGACGGGAATACAATTCCATTTAAATTAGACTTTTTATTTTTTGAACAAATTTTATTTGAAAATATGCAAATTACAATGTACATCATGGCAACATACAGTACAGCTGGCATCTCAGCAAGTTCACAACTTTACAATATAAAAAAAGATTATCAATATGAAGTTTTTACAAACTATGATAAACTGTATCCCATAATGAGATCATGTTTCAAAAGAAGAATAAACAAAACAAAAACAGTCCGAGTAGTATATTAATCTTATATCTATTAATTGTTTGACCACCCAAAATGTTCTATTACAGGGGCCCACATGCGGTTGAATTTATCAGAAGTAAGGTGAAGCTGTGCTGTTATTTTCTCCATTACGTAGACTCTTTTCAGGTTTTCTTGCCATTGAACTATGGTAGGAGGTGGAGCCTTTAGCAAGGACTTCGTCGTTTTTTTCCTTGCAACCAACAAGAGGATCTGAATAAGCCTTGTGTTAACTTTCTCCAGTCCATATCCCTGAAATGCCGCAAGGAAACAGTGTAGGGTCTCTCTAAATTTTTCTCCCGACTATAGTTTCGATCTCCGACAGAGTACCTTTCCGGTACATATTTAAAAAGGGGCAGTCCCAAAAAGTGTGCGTATGGTCTCCAATAAGGTTACAATTTCTCCAACATAGGTTTGAGTTAGTGCCACTAAACTTGGATGTTATTGAGGGAGTTCTGAAGAAGCGCATCATGACTTTCCAGTTGAATTCTTTCCAAACCGGGCTTTCAGTTATTTTATGTATATTTTCACATGCCTGAATCCATTCTTCATCTTCAGTAATTATATTTGCTTCTAGCTCCCATTTCCCCATTTACATCGAACGTGTTGTCTGACAAGTCAGATTGCAACAAACTGTACAATTTTGTATACAAGTTTTATTTCACATTTTTCTTCAATAGTTTTAATTAAATATAGTTCTATCGGAGATGGCAACCTTTTTAAATCCTCCAATCGATGTCCTGATTGTACATAATTTCTTAACTGTAAATAGCCGTAAAAGTCCTTCTAAGACAAACACTATTTATCTTGTAATTGTTTAAATGATTTTAAAATGTCTTTGTCAAATAATTGGTGTAAAATAATTAGACCTTTTTCCGCCCAGTTTGAGAAACCGACGTCTATTTTACTTGGTTCAAGGTCAGTAAGTTTTATGATCCGTGACACACGTGAATTTGTAAGTGGTAAATTCTTTCTCACAATAAGCCAGACACGATGTGTACACTGAATCCACTGATTTCTAATTTGGACAGATCTCAATTTTTTCTGTTCCAAAAAGGGGGCCACTTCTAATGGAATAGGTTGGGAAGCAAAATTCTCTAGTTCAATCCAATTAGTTTCTACATCTTGAACTACCTAATCCACCAAACCTCACATTTGTGCAGCCCAACAATATAACTTAAAATTTTTTAGCCCTAGACCTCCTTTAGATTTTAAGCTAGTTAAAAGCTTTTTACGAATTGTAGGCTTTTTTCCTTTCCACACAAATTTAAAAATCATTTTGTCTATGTATTTGAATATGGATGCAGGTATCCATACAGGGAGGACTTGTAAAAAATACAGTAGACGTGGTAAAAGGTTTATTTTCACAGATCCAATCCTGCCAAAGAGAGACAGTGGAAGAATATCCCATCTTTCCAAATCTAATTTAACATTGGAGAGTAAATTACCATAGTTCTCATTATATAATTGACAGAAATTTGGTGTAATCATAACCCCTAAATATTTAAAGCCCTGTGTAGGCCAACTAAATGCAACTATTTTGTCTAACTCTTTTGATCTTTCACCCACCATCATCACTGCCTGTGATTTTGATTCATTGATTTTTTTACCCAGATATTTGCCCAAACTCCCCAAGACAGTTCAAAAGTTCTGGGACTGTGGTCATTGGTTGGGTGAGGTACAGGGCTCAATGGGCAGCCCTGTCTAGTCCCGTTTTCCAATTCAAATTCTACTGAGGCGCATCCGTTTACTCTCACTTTTGAAGTGGGATTCAAGTACAGCACTTTTATCCACTTAACAAAACTGGAGTGAAATCCCATTTTTTCCAGTGAGCGTTTTAAATACATCCAATCTGCTTTCTCAGCATCTAGGCTGAGAAGCATTGAAGGTTCATGATTAAATTTTGTAAATGTCATAATATTTAATGTCCTTCTGATTTTATTTGCCCCCAATCGACCTGGAATGTATCCGGTTTGATCTGTTGCTATTAGAAAGTTAACATGGGTTTGGATTCTTTTGGCCAGTATGGAAGAAAAGGCGTCCGCTATCTCTTTAGGATGGGACACTACTTTTCTAGAGACAGGATTTATAATCTTTGCTACTGTACGATTGGCTTGGGCTTTCCGTAGTTGCAATGCCAACAGTCTACTAGCTCTGTTTCCTGATTCATAGTATTTTTGATTAGCGAATCTTAATGAACCTTCAGCTTTATATGATAATAAATCATTGAGTATCTGTCTTTGTTGTTGTAGAGAATTTAATGTCCTCATCATTAGTTCTTTTGTGTTCTTTTTCTAAATGAATAATCTTTCTCTCTAGTCTTTCCTGTTCTTTTTCTCATTCTTTCTTAATTTTAGATGAAAGTGCAATGAGCTTTACTCTCCGTACGGCTTTTGTTGCGTCCCAGAGAGTGGATGTTGATACATCATCACTGTCATTATTTTCCATATATTCAGTTAATTCTTGTTTTATATATTGTACTAATTTAGTATCATTCAGGAGGGACACATTCAATCTCCATTGTTTCGGACCAATATTGTCATCTAACTTCAATTGAAGGACTACTGGGGCATGGTCCGAAATGGTTATTGATTCTATATCACATTTGATAACTTTTTATGCATCTTTCTTGGGTACACAAAACATGTCTATTCTAGAATAACTCCTATGGACTTTGGAAAAAAATGTGTAGTTACGCTCTTTGGGGTGCGTGTGGCACCATATGTCCACCAAACCCATTTGATCCATCATATTCTGCAATACTTTGGATTTTTTTGTCTTTTGTCCTTGATCATAAGGCTGACGATCTAATTTTCGATCTAAAATACAATTATAATCTCCTCCCATGATTAAAAACCCTTCTGCAAAGGAAGATAAAACATCTGATATCTCTTTAAAGAACGAGGGATCATCGGTGTTTGGTGCGTATATGTTTAGAATCGATATTTTGAAATTTCCCATCTTGCCCACCAAGAGAATATAACGTCCAGTCTTATCACTGTGAGTCTTTTCATCAATGAAATCTAAAGCCCGATGTAACAGAATTGCTACTCTTTTTTTACCCTCCCTATATGGTGAACTGAATATTTGTCCCACCGATTCTCTCCTCCGTTTCAAATGTTCGTTTTCATCAAGGTGAGTCTCTTGAAGCATTGCAATCGAGCAATTTAGCTTTTTTAAGCTGGGATAAAAACGTTTTCCTCTTTATGGGATGGTTGATACCATTTATATTGTAACTAATAACTTTTTCTTTGTTCACTCGTAAAGTAGAAAAACAATAAACATGATCTTAAACAAATGTGTTGCTTGAGAGCCAAAGAACAGAATACCAACCGGTTACATTTGAGCAGATATTTTTCATAACTTAGAACATCCAAACAGACCTCCAGAGTTCCAGTGGCAAATCTCC
>JAVLVB010000595.1:265181-301583 GCA_032876305.1 Orestias chungarensis
GGGGGGGGGGGGGGGGGTGTAATTAGGGGCTATTTATTATTCACACAATCCCTCATAAAAAGCTAATGAGCATTTGTTTTGTCGACAGTAAAAATGCAAGAGAAAACAATTTATATTTGTTAGCACTCACGGTTCATTATGCAAAAGCCATTTTTCAGAGGCGTGCAGCATTACCTGCTTGATCTTAGTCACTCATTTATGCTTCAGGACAGATCGGCCTTCAACGTCCGTCCGTCAGTAAACCAATGGACTAACAGCTTTATACACCGTTTAACAGCTTCTACGGTGGGGAAACGCGTTTCTCTTATGATATATTAATATGTTTTTGATATTGTAGCTGAATTCAGGTTTTTATCCAGGCGTTTTTTTTGCAGAGAAGAACCGAAATCTTGTTTCCCAGACGCATTTATAAAACTGCTAAAGAAATGCTTACGATTGTGTTCAACAATATTTAGATATATTTTTTGCTTGCATGTCTGCCAAACAGCCACTTAACAGGTAAATGGTGTATTATTTGTCACAGAGATTTCATATCCATAAGGTGTAGCTTATTTCTGCTTGTCTCAGTTTACGTTTTTTTAGTTTAGATCTCTGCTGCAGTTGGAGATATGGATGTTTTTTGAGTTGGTAGCCATGTCCTGACATATCTGCCTTACTTACCCCTCAGGTGTCATCTCCCTCTGCGTGCATGGTTTGTCTCCAGCTAATCTGGTTTGCTCCTTTAATTCAGAAACTTGATTTTTAGGAGTGCGTATGTGTGTGTACTATGTGTAGTACACACATGTAGTAGCGTTCACCATATTTACAAAAAAAGAAGGTAATTTTTGGCAGCTTTCTGATTCAACTGTACTCTACTAGTTAGGTTTAGATGAACGGTGTCAATTCAGTTTTTGTCAGAGTTCAAGAAAAGACTGCAAATGGTTCAGATTGGGGAGGAAAATGTCTGGGTTAGGTGTAGGTACTAAAATAAATGGAAATCAATACTAACTCCTGTGTTTGGAGGCACAGGTGTGTTGTTTTTTTTTTCCTATTGAATAATAATTTATGCATCTTCACAAGGCGACGGTAAGTTTAAAGATGTTCTACTTGTTTTTTTGATGCAATATTCCACAAAAATTGAATTACTAATTAAAGGAAATACAACAAACCAACAAACAAATGTAATTGTTTCTTTGGTTTAAAATTCTTATTATTATTATTATTATTGTTATTATTGTTATTATTAGCAGTTATTATAAAAACAAAATATTTAGCTGGAACAACAGATGAGACAGCTCTGTTTTGTAAAGGTCGCTGACCTTTGGTCTGAGATTAGATCAAAACGCTGCTTAACTTGTTTTTATTTTTACTATTTTAACCTTCTGGTGTAGCAGAAAGTATGTGTGTGGAAGTGGGAGACATGAAAGGGGCAAAAATCAGAAGCCAGTTGAACCTTCCTACTGTCACCTGTTCCCTGTCCTCTTCTCCATTAACTCCACCCACAGCCCCTCAACAAACCTCTTATCAAACGTGACTGATTGCTGTGATCTGGACTCTGGGCAGCCATTAAGCAAATTACCTGAATCATTGCGAGGATTATGCTCATTAACACATGATTAGCATCAAATTAAAATAATGAGTGTTTAACTTGTGATGTCTCACAGTTGTTGGAACAGCTTGATCAGCCACGGCAGGTTGACATCGGAGCGACAGGTGGGCGCGTCGTTGAAAGCCCCCCAATGAGGAGGAAGGCCGAGCCGGCGCCCGAGTTTGCTGATTGGTTTCCAAAGTTCTGTTAAACACAGAAAACAAAACCTAAGCGACTTTTTTATTGAAATAAAGTTAAATACCTTTAAAAAAGAAGCAACAAAAAACACTCATCAGTCAGAGGTGAAATAAGCAGCAAACAGTTTAGACTTGTCTGTTCTTCCAGCCGTCCGTCCGTACGTCAGAGCATTTGTCTCTATTTCCATCCGTCCATCCAACCGTCTTTATGGCGTCATGCTGCTTTAGTTTTTTTAGATTTTCTTACAAAATTGATTTTACTCCATAAAAGTTTGAATTCTAGTCATCTTTGAGTTTAATGGAAGCATTTCAGGTGCAAATATACTGTAAGTGAAAGCGGGGGGAATTCTTTAACTTTAAAAACATTTACACATTTTGTGGTTTTGGCTTGTTAACATTTGGCTTAAAAGCCCTTATAACAGAAAACAACAGATTGAATAGATAGGCACCGCAATAAAAAGCAGAATGAGAATGATAGTCCAGTGAAACCCTTTATTTTCATTGCTGAGATGAAGACAACCGATTAATCTGAAGCAGCCACAGAGTGTAGTGCACCTTCTGCTTTTCCCTCCACAGGAAATATATTTTAATACCACAAATGCATATTTAAAAACCCCTAAATGTATTTAAAACTGCAACCTGCTGCTGGGAGATTACAGTCCCTGAATAACATTATGTTTTATTGGAGTCGTGGGGGTGGACGCATGTCCGCTTGCCCCGGAGCTCAATTTAATATCATACCCGGCGAGTACAATTCCTTTTTGTACTAATGAAAACAATAGCAGCACTAAACACTGCGGCCCACATGTAATTTAATCTTTGAGGGATTATCTTCCTCTGCTAATGTCAGAATGTGTGCAGTCCTGTGAATATTAAAGCAGGCTACCTGTGCAGATGCTCCGACAACATCACTGGGACAATGTCAACAGATTTTTTCCTGAGTTTCCTCATATGGGCGGAATTACTTTGTGAAACATCTACGGTGTTTGCAGGGTTCTCCATTAGGCTTGAATGTCATGTCACCGACGGTGCGGTTTCATGCTGGCGCTTGTATTAATGGCATTCTGTTACTTTTGGCTTTGGCTAAATTTAAAGGCCATAGCGAATCCATCTTGACCATGAATGTGGAGCATAGAGGTGAAGGAAGGAGAGCGGCTTTGTGCAGATTAATGAGTAGAACAATCACGGAGTCACTTTACAGTGCAATTATTCGTTTTATCTAAAAAGGTCTGTTTTGGGTAAATGCTGAATAAAATAAAAGAATAATGAAGGAAAAAAAATGTATACAAATATCTTATGCCTATTTAAAATCTAAATAGGCATAAGCTGTTTATAAATACTGCTTACTAGAGATGGGCCGAGCAGTGACCTCCACATCACATTTTCCAGGTCATTTGTGCTAAACGTAAACTTTGGCTTTATTCACAAAGTAGCTGTTGAATCTCAATTTTTATTGTAAAATTGCTGGAATCCAATATTATACTCACTGTTATTCATATTAATAAATAAACATGAATGCCATAAGACTTCCGCAGAAACCTTTAACAACCTCAAAGGGACTCGCATGTGAAACAGTAAAAAGTAAACATCAGACCGCAGCACAATGTTTTCTGAGGTAACAATCGATGCTTTTCTATTACTGCACTTTCTGAGCGTCGATGTGGGGCCAAAATTGCGGCACCTGTGACAATAACTACTTTCAATTCCAAAACACTTTTTTCAAGGAAAATTACGCTGTTTTGCAACTGCAACGATCTGTTGATGATGCTTTGGTCATGAAAGATCTCCAGTAGCAGCCAGTCTTGCAGTAATGAAGTAATGAAGCTTCTGGTGGAAAACCGTTGCGATATGACTGTCATGAAAGACTAATATCTTAAAATCCAGGCAGCAGAGATTATAATCCACAGTAACCTGTCCAGAAAGACATCACCAGTTTCCAACAAGGACTGCTAATCCACCTCATTAGCTTTTGCTGCTCCTCTTTAAATCTCTATCTGACCATAAGGTTAGAAAGTCAGAAAACGACAGAGTAGGGGATATGATCCTTGTCCAATCTTATGAGTAGATGGGATGGTTTAAGCTTCCTCCTTCTGTCTCTGTTAGTTGGTCCTGCTCTGCATCAATGAAATCTAATTTTCAACAGATATTATTTGAGTTATTAAGATGCAAATCGCTACTTCTGGTTATAATAACAATACCTTGCAGTCCAAAAGAAAAGAAAAACATAGTGGGAACAATCCTGTCAGCTGCTAAAAATTCAGAACCAGAGGGAATAACTATGAAAAAAAAAAAAGATGCATTGAGTCAACCAAACAAAACAAAAATAACATGACAGAGGTGCTGCTGACATAAGAGGCGCTATTGTAGAACAAGAGATAAGCTTTTTTCCAACATGGTTCATTTAATATCTTAAATTTGTTTTGTTTCGCTGCTTTTAAATCCGAGGCAATTATCTGAAAGCTTTTTGCACATCTTTACTTGTTGGATTAATAAGTGCTTATCTGCAGGCAATTAGAAGCAACGACACAGGACACAGAAAGCTTTGTCAACTTCAAGCAGCGACAGGAACCGTAGTAAAATGTATTTGGCAGCTGGACTTATTGAATGCATTAGTTTTTGGTGATAGTTTCTTATGGATTGAAGTAAACCTAACGGTTAATTCCACACGCTGCTGCTGGTTGATGTCGGTCCGAGCCCATCTGCGGCCTCCACAGCAGCCGGCGACGTCTCGCCGAGCGCTACGGCGCTGCTGCTCCGCTCACTCACTGCTGCGGAATGAAAAGTCATCCTAAGGACACAGCAGCACTCCAAAGCTGCAGCTGATTAATAAAATATTAGCGCGGGCTGCAGTCGGCAGCATCATTATTGTGTTTCTCAAACGGATTAATCGCACCGAACAAAACGAGTTTGCCACCAGTTTGGATACAAAAAGAATCGTCAAGGCAGGTGGGGGTGGCTTACATTCGTCATTTTAAATGATTTCCGTAGTGATCAGAGCGCCTCTCTGAGCTGAAGGTGAGCTGGAAGCTGCAGACCGTCGTTCACACTTCCAAATTCATATCAGTACCAGGTCGCCTCGAAGCGAGGACGGCTGATCTGTTCGCCTTTCTGTACCTTTGGCCGCATTTATAGACCTTGAGACTGATTCGCCGTTCTTGTTGTTTTCGAGCCTCAGACCCGGTTAATGAAGTCGAGCTGTGGGGAGAACTGGGTCTTCTTCCTCACGACAGCAAATAGCCAAGGGCAATAGCCGATAACTAATGTGTGGAATATTGCAATTAGCACGGCAAAGTACTTACAGGGATCAAATTAAAAAATTCATTAACAGGCACACTTAATTAAGAAACACTTTTGGGTTTACATGATAAATTATGACACCTATTAAAGTACAAGCTGTAATGGCCTTCCTTGCTCCTGGGTATAAGGTTTTCCCTCTCAGGTCCTGAGGAAGTCTCAAAGGACCCGGAGTATTTATTAAAGCATTTTAATAGGGATAATGTTTCCCTGCGAGCCATTTTTCCTCTCCTGTTTTTGCTGCAGCTGCACTTCAGCGTTAACTCTGGATGATGTCTGCCTTAATTGAAACAAGACTGGAAAGTGTTTTAAAGTTGAATGTGTTGTAACAAGGTTTTGAGATGATGAATTAAGAAGAGTTGTGATAATGATAGCCGTCATGTCGTGGATGAAGTTGTGATCCTACGGCGTTTTTCTTTCTGCCCTCCCTGCTCACGTCGGCTGTTTGGAACCAGACTTCAGACGCTTTAATGAAGACACAACTCTCTGAACTTTGACCTCCACTGGCAAAGTGCCTTTTAATCAACTATTCTCAAAATCTTTCTGAACGGATTTATCTGTTTATCTTTGCACTTTGGCAGCTTTTATATATATTTTTTAAATTTAATTTAAAAAAATGTTATTCTGCAGAAATGTAGAAAGCACGTCTTGCATACAGTCTAAACTGTGGGGTGATACAGTTGAGCACCTTTAAAAGACCATGTCTATGGAGAAACAAGGTGTTGTTAGGTTTGGAATTATCTTTTTTCTATCAAGAGAAACCCAGCAGATTGCATCGAGTCAAAACTTTCAGCATTTACGCTAGACAATAGAGGGTAGCTTGTGTTGTGTTGTGTTGTGTTGTCAATTTCAGAGCAATCCATCAATCTGAGCATGCTTGTAGTGACAGTGGAGAAAGAAAAAACTGGTTTAACACGAGGAAACCTGCAGCAGAACCAGCAGCCTTGTTCCACCACAAACTATGGGTTTCAAAATACAAAACATATATATACAAGAACGCTGATATAGGTGTTAAGATTTAAAGTTAGTAATGATTGAAACTGTTGTGTTGCTGGCAGCCTCATCCAAGCCGAGGGTATTTGATTGAATTGTTTTTCTTTGAGCCAGCTGGCCGGCAGTACGCAGCAACAGCTGAGGGAAGGGGCAGCACTGGTACTGCTCTGCATAGGAAAACAAGCGTTACTCAGACTAGCAATTTCTCTGACAATCTTTTAAAAAATGTACCAGGTAGAATCCTACATTAAACTGAAAACCATTTCTGTTTTCATTTGGGCCAGATCTGATCAACCTTGCCGGTTCCGGTCGCAGGCTGCTATTTTTAAAGTGACTCTGAGCTGAGAACTGTGCGAGATGACCACGGGGTTATGTAAGTGTTTTTCTAATGCTGTCTCCTAAACAGGGATGTTTAATTCCCTCCAGCGTGGAAACCCTGAGATCTTAATTATCTCATTCACATACCTTTCCTCATGGCAACAACATTACACCAATCAACTCAATCAAGCAAATAAATACATGTAATTTGTAGGAGGGCTCTGCACAGATGTGTTTTAGTCTGGAGCAGCAAGAGAAATCCCATCGCTGCAGTCGTCTGGGGTGGCTCCTTATATGGAGGGGCGTCCTCGTTACGGTCAACAGGGGGCCTCTTGAAGTTTGATCAGCTCGTGTTTCCTTCTGTAATGGCCTCTTCATTTTGGTCATTTTGGTCATTCCATGTAATCAAAGCAATGTCTGGGCAATGTTGCATGAAAACGAATCCACAGCAGAAGCGGACTTAAACATCCGTGCTCGTGCATCAGCGTTCAATAAAGTGAAAGACGGAATGAACCTTCGAATTAGCTCTTGGTTTTTCTGTCAACTGTTGTTACTTTTTTCCTATAATTGTATTATCACCGCGTTCATTAATTTGACAACAACTAAATACTGCAACTTTAGGTGTATAAAAAGCACAATTAGACCTTTGTTGTTCAGTATTTCACATAAAGAAGGGTAAAATGCAAAGATTCTTTAGTTCCAGCTGTTTGATTCATTGTAGGGATCTCTAAGAGGTTTGGACTTTTACGCTCCATCTGTTTTGCTTTGGGGTCATAATCTTTTCACATTGAAGTCTGAACGCGTCCTAATTTAAATATTGTTACAAATGACCACAATTTTTTTTTAAGTGAGCAATTGAGCGAAACCTGCTGTACTTATCCTAACTCAAATGTCAAAAATGACATACAGTATTTATTCCGCAGGCAAACAGGATGTAATGGATTATTAAATGTTCCTAGACAACTTAAGCAAAACCAAGTAACGTTTCAACCTTTATAAGATATTTTCATAACTTTAGTGATTATACGTCGACTTACAGCTCATTGAATGACACCTTTATCACAACCTGGGGGGGGGTCAGTATCGCTTTAACCGGCACTTTGAAACTTTGAGGAGGGTGGCAGGAACCCTGTCATTAAAAACAACTACAAATGTGCTGACTGCTTTACGGCGTACGTCACTTCCCCTGTTTCTTATCTTCAACATCATCATCCTACATTGTTTCGCCACAACTAGATTAATTTCCTTATCGCTAATTTGGTCACACAGATTTCACCACGCTATGCGCTGGTGCTCATGGGAAATACAGTCTTCCTTCAGGCAAAAACACTACCGCTTTTGTCCACACTGGGACCCAAAATCAACCAAAGCTGAAACTTCTCTATTGTTGCTTTAATTATCCTAAGAAATCTTGTGCATGCATTTAGGAAGAAGATCTACAGTATTACAATCTGTTTACTGGCTGCAATTGCTTATTTCTGATACCAGTAATAAAGACCATTGAAAGGAACCAGAGCAGCTGTTTTTTTTTAAAGGTTATCTTAAGTTAAATGTAATTATTTCAGAGGCAACGCATACACTCCAGGTCTGGATGCACAATCTGGCTCCCATTGCCTAGTTTTTGAGCAATCACATATGAACGATTAACCTAATTCTAAAAGCTTCTAGCTTCAGATAAAGTCTGTAATGTCACATTTTTAATAAACATTGAAATAACTTTGAAGAGAAAATATAACTTTTAAGCAAATGTTACGTTTTTCAACAAAGCTTAAAGCTAATGAGAGGGCAGCTGCCTGGCAGAGGTCCTCTCACGATTTTACTACCTTTTCCCTTAATAAACCTTTTAAGTTAATAAGTGTCTGAGCGTATGACAGAATGATGTGTGGACTGGACCGTGAGCGAGCAAACCAGCCACCAGTTTGAATCCTTGATGCAAGCCTTGGCTCACTCCGGCTCGATTATTTAAAACAAGTGTCCAGAGCCTTGTGCCTCGGCGAAATTATTAAGCGTGTATTTCATAATGCCGCTGACAATATGTTAACGTGTTTTTCCTCCTCCCCTGTTGCGAACAGATGCGTCCTTTTACTTTATTTTCCACATCAAGTATGATTATTTCTTTGTGCCAAAGGCCACCTGCCGTTCCTCTGTCTCTGCTCTAATTATGTATGTTGGTAACACACAGCAGGGCTTGTTATCTGTTGGACAGTGTCTTCATAAAGTCAGGCACATCAACATATTGACGCCACGTTCAAGTGAGGAATTTATCAGCGCACAGAAGCGCTGCAGCAACAGGGGTGGCTGCAGAGGATCAGGCCAGCTGCCAACACCTCCTACTCTGACCTGTTTTTGTTCCCAGACTCCGGGTTCCCTCTCCAGCCCACGTCTGAGGAACCTTGTGATGATAATTAGGTGAAACCCAATTAAAAAGTCAAATAAGTACGAATAGATTATCATTTCAGTACGTGGAGGTGATGGGGTTTTGTTTTTGGCCTTGACTTGTTGACAGAAAAGGACATGGAGGAAAATGTTGGAAATGTTTTGCTTTTTTCTATCGTTTTGATGAAATTTAATACCATCAAAGATGACGTGAGTGAATATAAAATTCCCTTTATAGAGGGTGATCAGTGAAAGAATGGTGGGGTACAACTGGTTGGTCTAGTTGGCAAAGAATCTGTAGTGTTTTCTTCCATTATAAATAATTGTTAATGGTGGGTTTTGATTTTGGAGTAATTTTAACCGTTGTAATGATCAAAAGAACTGTGAAAGTTTTCTCAATCTAGCAAGTTAAATCCTAACCCGGTGACTACAGGAGGACATTATCGGGACATCCAGCCAGCACTGTTTTACGTATGGTTGGTAAAGAAAGCAAACAGGTTGTGTGAATTTTTCAGCCTAAACAACATGAGAAAATAATAATGTACTTCTTCAGGATGGTATTTTATACTTTATGCAGTTGGTGGTGTTTTTATTTTCACTGTCGCAGGTCATCACATTTGAACTCATGGTGTGACTGTAAAGAACCTGTTGCATATTTAAATTTTCAGTGTATTTTTAGGTCACTATATTATTTTCTTTTTCCAATTTGATTACTTTTATGTTAGACTAGATCAGGGGGGGGGCAAACTTTTTAACTTGCGGGCCAGAATGGGTTCTAAAATTTGACAGAGGGGCCGGGCCAGGATCATGAGTGTGTAGCAACATTACTTTACATCAGTCAAATTCTATTTTTTTATTTTGTGTTCTGAAGATGAAAAAATTATGTTTTCCTTAATGTGTAAATATCCATTATGTTTCCTTCATTTCCAAATATAACTTTAAGACTCCATTCTTGTTCTGTCCTTCCAACCATTCTTCTCAATTTCTCCCTTTCAGGTTCATATGTTTTACAGTTCATCAATACGTGTTCTACATTTTCTTTCTCTCCACATCCTTCACATTTATCATTATTTTTGCTCCCTATGAAATATTAAATGTCATTTAAATGATATGAACTGCTCTTAATCTGATTATTATTATTTCTTCCATTCGGTTTCTCATATTAATATTTCTAATTAATATTGACTTTTGTACTTTATATAATCTGTCTTTCTTATCTTCATTCCACCTTTCTTTTGCCATTTTTCCATTTCTTTACTCTAAATAAGTAATTTCCCTTCCCCTTTCCCAAAAGGAGCTGGAAAGTTATGCCGTGATTTTTTGTGCCACCAGGTTTGCGGGCACTGAGCTATCTGAAGGAGCAATAATTGTAAGCGTGTGCGTACGAATGTCAGGTGCGCGCGCTTAAAGGTGCTCGGACACGCGCTTAAGTCAGTATGAATCTGAGAGTATGAATCAACTTTGTGTATTTGGAAGGGAATTATTTAATTGGGTGAAAAAGGCCAGTCTTTGATTAGCTGGGATCGCGGCTCATTTACATATAATGTAGAGTTGCGAGCGCAGACGCGGAGCCGAGCGCGAGCAGAGTGAGCTGAGCAAGCACTTTGTCGGAGTTGAGCGCCTGTCCGAGCACCTTTTGAGTGCGCGCACCTGAGATTCATATGCACACGCTTACAATTATTGCTCCTTCAGATAGCTCCGTGCCCGCAAACCTGGTGGCACAAAAATCAAGCCATAGAAGGTTACACGCCAACGTGTCTAGAATAGTGCGCCATCTTTTCAGGAAACAAGGGTATTGCAGGGGAAAGGGAAATGAATGAGGTTTTTACACATCCATGGGTTTCTACTATAATTTGGACAAATTCGGCGGGCCGGATTAAAAAGCATAATGGGCCGTATATGGCCTGGGGGCCAAGAAAATAATGAATAACAACACTTTAGTAAAACGAAAAATGGCCATTTAATATGCCATAAATTAACAGTTGAAAAAACTTAATATATCCAGAAAAAGTGTAAATTGCAATTACATGATAGTTTATATAAGTTATATACCCCTGAAAAATGTCAAATTTGACACAGAGTTAAATTAACATTCTTGTTATATGTTCTTCCCACACACATATGAGTTCCTTCTGGGTACTCTTGCTACCTTTCACAGTGTAAAAACATACCTGTTAACTGGTCTTTCTAAATTGCCTCTGGAAAATTGATTTATGACTACTGTGAGATTAGGACCTGATTTTACTCTTTTCACAGCACTGAAACATTTCAGAGAAGCCACAGATTTAGAAATAATCCTGGAATAAAACTGATAAACTTTGCATGGTGCCAATTTATAACTGAATCTTGCCTCACTTTACTAACATCCTCTCACAGATACAGGGCCTGTTCAATTTCTTTAGTTGTACCTGTTAAAATAGATTTTACTGGCAGAAAACTGACTCCAAAACAGCTACTTTTACACACACATACGGGCCAAAACCGACTGAATGATGATGTATCTGTATCAGGTATTTTTTATTTATTTTTTTTGTTGTAAACTCTTATAACATGTCGTTCATATGCAGATGGATGCTAAAGTGGGACTGGGTATTTTTAAGAACATCACAATTCAACTAAATCTTTAATGTTTTGGTTAAAATTTGATTGGTAAATACATCAATATTGATATTAGTAATAACTAACTTATTTCCATTTACAATTTTTAGATTAATTATTCGTCCTTTTTTTGTTTTCTGTTCCTATATGAACAAACATGGTGATAAATATTTTACAGTGTCTACATTTAAAAAAGTATGACAAGTAAAGTATTTGAACATGACACAGCAGCCCAATAACACTTGTAAAACAATATGGGGTACAAAAATTTAAATACGACAGTGTTTTATTCAAATTTTAAGTAACGTGATTGTAGCAAAACGTAGTAAGCAGTAGATCTTAGTGCTTCTTAATAGATACCTAGTAGATAATGCTTTAGAAAAAAAATATTTGTAAGACACTGATGAATCAATATGTTTGCTTACACCTTCATCTCTTTAAATCACAGACTGAGTGCAAAAACAGGCAAAATTCAAAGCAAACACAACATTTTAACTACAAAAATGAGGAAGTAAATTGAAGGTCAGTTAAAGTGAAGACGACTAAAACGTAAACGTGTTGGGAGACATCTGTGACATTATGTCAGTTCATCCCCAGTGAACTAAAAACGGTCTAAAATATTGGAAATAAAAGTAGCAATTAAGTTAAGTATCCGTGGTGTTTGAAAGCATCCTGTCGTGGGGATAGGTCACACTTAATCAGGGCTCCTCTGCTGTAAAATGTGGAACACTTACAATTAAACATGCCTGAATGTTTAATCCCTGCAAGCTACAAATGAACACGGCATAATTACATTTTTGCACGTTCGGCTTTGTTCTTTTCCAAAGTGACTCGGAAAGGGTTCAGAAATATGTCATTGATGCCCGCTAGTGCAATATAATTACAGAGGTTTCAGCCCATTCTAAGCCCTCCCATCCATCCCAGCATAAGAAAAACACAAAAGCGAACATATTCCCCTACGAGGGCAGTAAGCCACTGTAGCAGTCCCATTGCAGAGCTCGATTTAAAAGGGTTACAAAAGCTTTATCTGGCCATTTAAGAACATATATGAGCTCAGAGTATCCAGAAGAGCCAAGAGGGGGGAAAGCTATTGTTGAGCTCAGACAATGCACTGACCATAAATCCATAATAGCCTTTAGGATTAAAGAATATGCTCTCTGAGTTTAATTACATATTGCTTGAGAGAGCCTCGTCCTGCTGGGATGGGGGGGCACTGTTGCTTCTGGCGTTGAGATGAGGGACAGACGGCCATGAAATTAACAGAAGGATTTATTTAATCTGAACCAGTGAAAGTTTTCAGCTTAAATTCGTCCGCAGTAAATTCCCTGTGGAAACAGATATCAACAGCTGGTCTCGAAGGACAATCAATAAGGGAAAGTACGGTTTTCATGCCAGCAAAAACAAATTTATTTAACTTAACAAAAAATAACTAAAAAATAGAAAATAGCAATAAAAAAAGGAAAATGTCGGAATGTAGGAAGACGGTCCCGGATAAATCTGAATATTTTATAAGACGAGTCAGGACAAGATAGAATCATACTAATATCCAATTACATGTTTTATTTATCTCTCGTGTGATGGTAAAAGATGCTTTTTTTAAGTCCAAGGAATTTAATCTACTCTACTCATTCACCCCTTCGCACACTGATGGTGGTTTTGCTATGTTTTGGTTGGACCATTCCTGGGACAGAACGACAGAACCGAGGCTAACAGGGCCCTCTGACTATCACCAGCAGGCAAGGCAGGTGAAGTGGACACGACGACCGAGTCAGATAGAACAGGGGTTCAATCCAGCAACCTACCAGTCACAGAACAAAACCTTATAGCTTCTGAACCGCCATCTGCACAATAGAGGCAGATCAAGTTAATCCTGGAATGCCAATTATTAAAATGTTCCCTATATAAGGAGGTAAACCGCTTGCATCGAGTCCTTGAGGGAGCAACACATTTTTTGACGTGATGTCGCAACAGTTTGAGTATCGGTTTGCTTCAACTGGCAGGAGGCTGACAGGAAAAAAGGCGGGCTGAACAACATGTACAATCAACAAAAGAGAGGCTGTGTGCTTTAAAGGAAATAAAATAAAAATGCAAAAACTCTTAGAGATAATTGTGCTATAAAGTGATAACTATGTTGTTAAATCCAGCTTTAACAAAATATATCTTACATAGGAAGGAATAAACATCGCATGTTCTAGCTTTGCACAGTTTGTACCCAACAGTGCGTGGAAAACTTGTTTCGCAGTTCATCTGTAAAGTTGCACTCTTGAGTTTGCATTTTGTGCGTAACGATGTTGCGCTGTCTGCTCTTCTCCCGGTCATGCATGCATGCGATGCAGAGTCACCCACAAAGCCGCCTCTCAGGGAGCACGTCGCACAACAATGTACCTTAGTCTGTGCAAAGCACCGGTTAGTCTGAATTCACGTTTAATGCTCCAATAAAAATCTGTGAAAACTAGATGCATAAATAGTTGACGTGTGTGTTGTGGTCTCCCTACTACATAAGAATTACCAAAAAGATGAGCTCAAGTCTTTAATTTGGCCCAGGAAACCTTCAAATAGCATCTTATGTCGTATATAAATCTAGGAAGGTACCCATGTACCCTCCATGACCCTCCTGAGTGTGAAGAGGTGGTACAACTTTCTACAGCCATGATGAAAACAACACTTCCTCGTGTGGACTCTTACATGGATGAACAGACCTCTGAGCTCTGTCTCGGTGAAAATGGGAATGTATGGAAATCTTTTGGATGGAGAAACTTTGAAATGATGAGAGGCTTACCCAGCAGAACCTCCCAGCAGCGCTGCAGCAGTACAAGACCATAATTAAACAGGTTTTAGAGGGTTTTTCTACTGGGCCTAGTTCTTTGAAGAATTTTAGATTATTATCCCGCTTTAATTAGTATGCTAATGTAAAATGTTTCTTTATGATCACTTCTCTTCCTTTTCTATTACATTTCAAAACTCGAGTTAACCTTTAAAAAGAAACATTTTGTCCACTTTGTCTTGAGTTAAAGGTCCAGTTTATAGCTATACAATTAATTTCAGAGGTATAACACCAAAAAAGTCCTAACAGTTATCAGGCCAGATTTTTAATTTAATTTAGAGAATGTAGCTGCTAATTCTGCAGCGTAGCTACTTAGAGCAGACAGCTTTAGAATATTGATCAAGCAGAGGTCAAGCAAGTATATGATAGTGCTCCAGTCCCTTAATTAGCTCCTCGTTCAGTAAGACAGGCCGGAGAAGGATCCCCCCCCACTACCCCTCAAGACTAAACACCTTCAGAGGATGAATGACGGAAGAAGTCTCGTAGCCTTCCCCTCAAACATTGGAATCTTTAACAAGAATGGCTGTAAAACCCAGAGCCAGAAGGTCTCCGAAGAGTCAGTTACATCCTAATACATTCTTCATTGGATGTATGGGTGTTACATCTGGATAATCGATATTGATGCTTAACATCATAGTGAATACATGCTAACGGCTTTCAGAGCCAAATAAAACCAAAGCTTATTGTTGTCACGATGTATAGAATATTTGCATATTACAGCAAGGATAGGGGTATGTATAAGTTCTCTCTTGCTTCTATCAGTGCTTTGTTTTTAATCATGAGCATCCAGGTATGCAGTGAACAACATCATACTGTGGCTGATGCGCTGCACTCGCCCACTGTTGGGTAACAAGGCCATCAAGGCAGCAGATTTGAATGTCCACAAGGCCGGTAACAGTTACAGCCCCAGTGTGAGATTTATACCCTCATTGAGAAAATTACATTCACTCCCTGTCCTCACTGTTTGGCATCCATTACAGTTCATTATTATCCTCGGAAGCTGTAAAGCTCAGTGATAACAGGTTTAAAAAAAAAAGAAAAATTGAGGCTTTGCCAGATTGAGGCATAAATTGTCCCATCCCTGCTGCTGGAAAACATTGGACTTGTCTAATTATTTTCCTTCTCATCTTCAGTGCGCCTCTCAGAAGGTGCAGACATGCTTTTCTGATTGAAGTTGTGGAGCCTCACTTATAAAGGGGCCTTTAATTTTAACCTTGTCAGCTATTCTGGTTTTAAAAAGCCTTCAAATAATTGTTGGTTTGTTAGTTTAAAAGGATCCACTTATAGAGGTAACTGCAAACCTTTAGATGTAAAAACAATCCAGTAATAATGCTGTAGGCTGTTTAGTTCCTATCAATTTTTATTGTCAGAACAACCCAAATGTAAATTAGGACGACCGGATGAAGAGGAAACAGCTGGGGCTTGTGATAATACTTGGAGATGCTAACCCCGAAGAAGAGCATATTCTGTTTGTAACAAATGTTTTTTTTTAGTTTTTTTTTATCTTAAGCATCAGGATCAAATATTAACAATCTGTCATTCTGCCAGCGTTGTCCTAAAAACTCCTCCCATTGTTTTCTGCTTTCTAACCAGCAGGGTGATCACATTTTGTGGACGCAGTTTAAAATGTTAGCTTCCGAGGTGAACAACCATCTCCTTCATCAATCGTGCTTACTCAAAAGTGTTGAGGGCAAAAATGTTCCTACTTCAGAAAAATGTTCTTCCCAACTTGTGGAAAATGAAGCATGTGGAAGACTAAGCTTATATTATTTAAAAATAATAATAAAGCCAACAGCAGCTGCTGTGCTGCATTGCCTAAATTAAAACCACTGAAATGTAATATAAAAGGCTCCTAAACAACTCGGGTAGCCTTGACTCTTTGTGTAACACACAAGTTCCTACCTGCATCTTTTAGTGTGGCATGCAAAAAATGTTGTTGTCTAACAAACAACTTTTAAGTCACCAGAAAATTGCAACATATTTCTGCAAACTTGTTCAACTAGTCGAAGATCAAGTGAACCACATAAAACAACGAACAAAAAACTAGGTAATGGAGCAGAGGAGTATAAAGTACTTGGAAAAAAGTAACTAAGTAGAAGTAGAAATACCGTAACGGAAAATGAATTTGGTAAAAGTTAAAGTCAAAATGAGAAAAATTACTCGAGTCAAAGTCTTAAAGTAGCTCACAATAAATGTACGTTATGGTGCACATGAAAAGAAGCAACACAACCCAAAATGAGTCTGCCCTCGTCTATTTCCCTTTTTCAGGTGAATGAAATGTGGTATAGAATGCAACTCAAAACATAAACTGTCTCTCTTGCAAACTTTGACAGGATCACTTTTTTACTTTTCAACTATGTTGGGTGAATTATCAGTCCTAGTTAAAGTAAAAGTCCTGATTATAAAAAAAAAACTCAAATACAAATCCTCAGAAAAAAACTATTTAAGTATGCTAACCAAGTACATGCACATCGTTACTATACACCTCTGTGATTGGAGAAATGTTGCTTTATTTAATATACCAGCAGCCTACAATGGAGTGCGGTTTATAATTTTAGACAAGCCACACAGGGAACACACCAAGAATATGGAAGAAAGCGCTCAGTTCAGATTTGACCATAACTAAAGTCTAGGATCTATATACAAGACAAAGACATTTGAAAATATGCAGGGCAGCACAACTACCCTAAACATACAGCCGGAGTTACTACGAAAAGGTTCAAATCAAAACAAAATCACGGGCAGGGATGCCTTGGTCAAAGGCAGAAATAAATGTAAACAAAGCTTTGTTGCAGAAATTTAAAATAGACCAATGTGGAAGCTCCACTTTTCAGACTTTTAATGTGTGTAAAAGGTTCAAAGAAAATATTTTTCATGACTCTGCTATAAATCATCAGTATGTTTAAAGAAAGAAACGTTTGGTGCTGCCCGTGTTTGTAGCCAGGCCAACAGCTGGGACCATACACACACACAGGCGCACACACGCACACACACACCCCACTCCATTGAGGAGCCTTCATAAATAATGTTCCAGCAATCTGCCTCTCCCTCCACTCTCTTATTAATTAATTTTACGGCCAAAATCAAACATCTGTCATGCTAGAATATACAAATTAATTATGCAGCTTTTCCCCATCAAGATCTGTATAACAAGGTTCCTCAGAGTCCTGCTGCCCATCCTTCCTGCTCTGCACAGTTCGCGGCAGGAAGGAGTGTTTTGGTTGATCTTATGTGACATTATAATTTTGTTTAGGAAACCAAATTCTTGGTTTTGTTCATCTGTGATCTGTGGTCATCACACAAATAATAGATTTATTATAGGTCTAACAGGTTCATGTGTTCGATTTTTCTATTTGTCATGAATGACTTAAATAAATGAGAAGCTTTAGAAACTTTTATTTGCATAAAAAAAAAAAATATCCGGCCGCATTTTTGTATTTTAATGAAATCCCAAAGTGTAATAGCAGTTCTGATTGGCTTTGACATACCAGGTGTCATAGCAAGTCTAGCAGTAAATGACCAAGTGTGCGAGGCAGAGTGATCCTCAACGTCTACAGGCCCACTGACAGAAGACAGCTGTCGGCCCATCCTCCAGCTCGGTTCTGAGATGTCCTGGGACTCACAGGTCAGGACCCGAGAGGCGAGCCACCATTTGGTACCAGTTATGGAGCGGCGGGTGGGGTACCAGTGTCGTCCCCACCTGCCCCCACCCTCAATACAGTCAAGGTAATGTCAGCCAGGCTAAACCTGGCAGGGTGGGGGGGCAGTGCTGAAATAAGGAAGCACCTGATGACCTTAAGAGAAGCCAAACTCCTCCCCTTGGTTTTTGTGCATAATGTGGATGAAAAGCAGATTTAAAACACTCACCCTTTAGGGTTGAAACTGAAAGTCGTCTATAAAAGTTTAATAAAGGAAATATGTAAAACACCAAAAGCTTAGTGCCTTACAGTTGCAGAACAATTATTTTTCATCACAACACAAAAATTTGATGAAAGCTCTTAAAACTGTCTGAATTGTTTTTTGTTTTTTTACATGTTTCTCACTGTTTTTTTCAATAGAGCATTGATATATTACAAAAATATGACTAAATGCTGTTCCTGTGTTCACTTTACCATCATCATACTTCTTTATATAATTGATATCCTTAACAACAGGATTTCAAACTGTTATGTTTAAAAAGGACTATTTGTTTACGGTCTTTATACTGATTTCAAAAGTTTAAAAGGCTGTCGTGATAAAGGTTTACAGCTTTATTGCTCATGCGTATGCTATATATTATAATTTTTGCCCATAATTTTGTTTCTCATTTGGTTTTCAATGTCTTTAAATTGTGGCAGGATTTGATCAGTTAACTTTCTTTTTTCACTCTCAGGTGAGTTCTTGATTCTACATGTCAGACCCTAACCAGGTGTAACTAGGGCTTGTGAGATGTAGCCAATAAAACGCTTAATAAGTTAATGGAGGCAGTTTGGTTAGGATTGCTTTTTTCCAATAATAAAAAATAAAAAAAATCCATCACCATTTGAAATCATCTTTATCTCCTCAGGTTAACTTTGTTGGACATTGAAATTAGTTTGACCTGAAATATTTAAGTGTGATTAAAAAAAAAGCTGACCCTAAAGAAATCCGTTGTGGTTTCTCTACGTATGAGTTGTTCCTTCGGATGGCTCTTGGGATAATCTTATGGGATATTTGTGCTGTGTTTGTTGCTTAAAGAGTGATCTGCTCTGCTCTGAAGGACGTCAGGATGCTCAGATCTCAATTTGAGGATTGCCTTGGCCGGGTGTTGAAGTGTTCAATGGAAAAACAGCCTGTTGAATGTAACATGTAGCAAATCAGAATCCAGAAGTTGGTCATGTTTATTTACTATGGACTCCTAGAGATGTTGTGATATTTCTCATCTGATAAACATAGATAAAGCTTATTACTAAATGAAACTCAAGATGTACCAAAAATTAAAACTGTGGATTAAAATAGTTGGTGCTTGCACTTTTTTTCTGTAAGATCAATTAAATGGCTAATTTAAAGATCAGTCAGGGAAATTGCAATACATCTCAGAAGTGCCTGTATATCAGAAGGGCAAAAAAAGTTTGGACAGTGTAAACATCTACCTGCCTCAAATGTAAATGGAGCTAAATCCAAAACTCCAGACAAGTGAGCCTTTCGTCTTTGTCATCAAACATAAAAACAAGCTCCAGTCCAAACAATTTATGATTGTTAACCATGGCAGCATATATTATGACAAACAACACATGCTCCATTATGCCAGCTGGTGTAAAGACGGACTCATTAACTCCTGCACACGTTTTACGGCGGCCTTTTATGACAAAATTAATTGATTCACACATGTGCTAAAACAAAAATAACCAGGATGAAAATGCAGTTGGACGTGGGACTTCTAATCTGTCATAAACATTTCTGCTGGTAAAGCTGGGTGACATTATTTATCGCAAATGACTGATCATATAAAGAATACACAACCACAGAGTCGCCTTTATCTTCTGAGGTAAGCTTTAATGTGTGACGGAGCACAAAGCACTGAGGGAGGAAAATCAACATTTCTTACATTATTAGTTTCTATAGCTTTTAAAGGGGTAACATGAAAAAAAGCCTTCTTGGTTGCACACAGTCATAAGCTTTGTATAGGAGATCTTTTTATGATTTTTTTTCCCCACAATATTAAACACCATTCATTAATTGTACAATATTGGTAAATATCTCTACAGGTCAAAGCTAAAATAAGAGATTGTTGCAATCCATGTTAATATGGCTTAAAATCCAAGCAAACTTAAAGCTGCTAGGATTTTAACATTTTTAGCTTGTTTTAAAATTAAACTTATTTTTGTCATCTCTAAGTACATCCTCTTATGGGGGTGTGCCTCAGGGGTCGGTCCTGGATCTCTTCCAGTTGCCAGCCCGTAGTCATGGCAACTTGTGTGTACTTCTGGATAAATTATAAAGTACTAATTTACTTACATATCTTGCAAACTCTCAGTTAAATAGAGTTCAACATGTGTTGACATTTTGGTCATTAAAGTAGTTTGATATTTATATTAATGCCCTTATTTTGAAGTCGGTGAAGACTGTTTACACAGTAGTTCAGTTTCCTTTCCTCCTGTAATCCAACAGTGATGCATTGCAGCAAATGACATTTATTACGTACCCAGAATGCATCCTTGTAGAGTTAAAGCCTGAAACAAAAATGATGTGTAACATATGTTGTGTCATTGACACATGGTGTGCATACCTGAGTTTACAGTTGGCTGTGAAAGAATCAAGAATCAGTTTATTTATATAGCGCCAATTTACAAAAGATGTGGTGTCAAGGCACTTTACAAGAAAATCTATAAAAATCATACAGTAGATGCATCATAAACAAATCAATTTGAAAAAGTTTCCAATCTAAGGAACCCCAGCAGATTCATGGAGTCATTGACTTGCAGCATTCACTCCTCTGGAATCAGCAGACAGAAATAGTGGCTTGTGTTGTCGTTGACTTTACAGCAATTCCTCATACTGAGCATGCATGTAGCGACAGTGGAGAGGAAAAACTCCCCTTTAACAGGAAGAAACCTCCAGCAGAACCTGGATCAGTACAAGGAGCCGTCTGCCACGACCGATTGAAGAGACAGAAAACTAAATTAGATGCAGAGTTAACTAGAAAAAAGAGTTTATAGAAGCAGTCACTGATGATCATTGATGATCATCGGTACTGTATCAGAGCGTACATAGGCAGGAATTTGCTAGTCTGAAAAGATATCAGCAAATAAGCAATTATTTCTGTCCGTCACTCTGCAAAAGAGTTATGTAAATTTCTAACAATTTTATGTCCATCACTTGTCAGAGAAAGATAAAGTTGAAAACATTTAAGAGTCCTACCTACCTTCCAGGTTTTGACATCCATATAAATTCACAAATAAGTTAGACCGCTCAAAGATAAGATAATGAAGATGTTCAGCAACAACACTGAGTGGGTCGTTGTGTTACAACAATGCAGGAACGACTCCAAGGGGTCCACAAGAATATAATGCTGACTCCATTGCACCACTAACATCCTGACCGTTTGACACGAGGCAGGTTGGATCCGACAGTGATTAGAAATTACGTGTTTCTGATTAGGTATGTCCATTTGTGGTGAGACTGTGGGAACTGTGGCCTCCTTGTCCCCTCGCTAGCTTACAGGAGGGGCACCAGGCGATGTCTGCAGCTGTAAACTATCTTCCTCAACATCAGCGTGTTGGAGAAGTCTCTTTTTTTTTATACCTTGTTGGCCCATTTTTATCAGCAGGTTATCCAAGTCCTTTTGTTTTCCTGTCATGTCAGAGCAGACTATTATCCTCTGACCTGAGGCATTAACACTTTTTTTGGAAATACTCCGACTCAAACATCCATCACCCAGATTTAAAACTGATTTCTTCATCAAAAGGTCAGGAGTTTGCAGTATTCTTTATTGACAAAGTTCAAGGAATTAAAAAAGTTATTGTTTCCACAACAGACAAACTGATATTCACCAATACTGTGTGTCCCTACACATTAGATAGTCCTAAATGATAACTACTTGGATAACTTCTCACAGCCACAGGACCAAACAAATACTAATGATCAAGTCTCTCCCCCTCCTGATACCCGAAAACATACAACAGCAAGATAGAATTAAACATCAGTTGTTTATACTGGCCAAATTTAACCTATTTGACTTTTACTGATGTCTTACGAAAAAAAGATCAATATCTGCTAATCCCTATGTTTAGGCCAACATGTCATGCATCCCTTGCGGAAACTTTTAAGTCATCTTGCAAACATGGTTATCAGCTGATTATTTGGTATTATGTTGATATTAATTATGCTTATTCTTTTAAAACCAGAGTTTATCTTAGCGTAAAAGTAAGAAATTTAAAATAAAATAAAAATACTAATAAGTTATTCTTCTGTGGATGTGCTAGTGAAAGGCTGAAATTTATTGGAAAGGAAAAGCGTGTATTTAAAAAAGAAATAAGACGTTGTTCCGGTTCCTGGCCCAAATCAAGAAAGGATTTAGGTTGGGGTTCATTTTCTGTCATTCAGGAAAGGGTTTTTCTCTCTCTGGACCATGAAAGTCACTGATGGGAAAACTGGACATATGAATCACTGGACACGACCCTCTATGCGGCTCAATGTTTGTGTCGTTGCGGTTTGGCAATCCAACCTTGTCCCAGGGCTGCAGAGTAGATATCAGAATCTGTTTACCATTGTTTTTTCATACACATTAGGATTCGTCATTGCCTGGGAAACTGCAGATCTATACCAGCCAACAGTGATGAGTTTTGTGGAGAAAAAAAAATAGGATTAACTCTTCCTGTGCAGCATCCCGGAAAAACACCTCCAGTCAATCATTTCAATTCAAAGTGCTTTGAAATTAGAATTAAGGGTGGGATTCTAGACCTCAAGTTCAACTTTTAGACGTGTCTCTGCTTCAACACACTTGAGTCAAATATTCAGGACTCTAGAAAACCTGAATGTTGCGTTTCAAATACGTTGTTGACTGATGCTGGAAGTTGTTCTTGCATCAGAGTTCAAGATACTTAATTGATATGAGTTAGGATAACAATTTAAGGTCCACTTTGGACATTTTGTGATGCTGCAAAATCCAATTTCATTTTATTTTGGGGGGGATTTTGGACGGAAGGAAACTGAAACAAGATATTCAATGTTTCAAATAACATTTTAACCTCCCAATTCACCGTCTTGTTCCTACCTTATATATTTACAGATGCATTATTTCTTTTGTTCTACAGATGAGAGGAATTGACCCCAGGGTTGTCTCTCATTCTCTTATTATGGCACTAAATCAGCACAAGACGTTTTTGGCTTTAAGGCTAAGGACACGGGGAACCTCAGCAGCAGTAGCTCGAAAGCCGCTCAAGATTTGATACAGAGGAAACCCCCCCCCCCCCGGCGCAGCCTGCGCCACCTCGACGACAGATGTCTGAGAAATCAGCGACAGCCGATCACGCTGATCCCCCTCGTAATCTTGTGCTATGATCTTGCCGTGACACGGTGCTGTGGGAAATATGTCCGTCAGTACCGTTGCCGCAAGCAGATGCACCATCATCCTCCTTCCCATGCCCACCACCTGGCCCCCCCAGAAAGTCCTCTCTCCTCCTTCCTTTCATACTTGTGAGCTGCTGCCTTTATCTCTTCATTAGACCAATCCCCTCCTTGATTCTTTATGTTATCCTGAACATGTTTGACCTTTTGACCCACGAGTTCCTGCTCTGGTTTAACGTCGCCGCGAACGAGTTGAGGGGGTTTAATGAGCAGCAGAAGGACGCTGCTTGGTGTGGTGGCCGTGTTTATGCTTACCTCGGGTTTTTCGCTAGGTCACGCATGCCGTGACCTAGCTCCCGGAGGTGTGCAGCTGCTGTCCTGACCGGCTCCTCTGCAGCTCCATGCGAGAGGCCGACGCCAGAAAACAGCGGAACAGAACGTGGCATATGCTCAACTATAGAGGACGGCGTCGGACGTTCTTGCAGAGCTCAGCTCTATCCAGCCCCGCTCTGTGAAGGCCCCACAGGGCAAAATGTTTCCAAACAATTTCACGTTTTCACGTCGAAACACACACACACACACACACACACACAGACAAAAAAAAAACTAACACGCATGCCGAGGGCTCGCTCGGCTACCGTGTTTCCACAACAACCTTGGCAAAGGTTACAACCCATTTGTTTCGAATCTGTTGTTACAGATTTATCTCAGTAATGATGTGCTCTAAACAACACGTCAAAGCACTTTATGCCTTCTTGTGCTGAGAAGCTGTTTTGGATCTGTGCAGTGGAGGTCACTGTTAAAGCAACCTGGACTTTTAGCACCTCAGCAGAACCACAGGCTGATCTGCTCCACGCCGTGTTCTACTGATGCTGTAACTGTTTTGTTAAAACATTTTGTTATTAGTCTGAAATCTTAATCAGTTATTCATTAGCTTCACGCCACAATTATGAAATTAAACAGAAATAAATACTTGAAATAAATCATTGTATTAAATGAGTTTTATGCTTTTGAATTGAATTAATAAAATAGCTTCCCATTTGGATGCACCTGTAAAAGAACTCGGGCCTGCTGCTGGCTCTGCACCTCCATCATCTGTGGCCGGTCCGGCATATGCTCAGGAGATCATAAAAACATGTTCCAGGCTACATGCCACCGAATCCTTCCCTCAGGAAGTCTGTTTAATATGAGTAGTTAACGCCGCCGCTCGTGATGTTTCTTGCATAGTATAATTTATGGTGTGTAGGGGTCCATAAATGGGCGGCCTAGTAAAATATTTCCATTATGCATGGAATGTCAGGGGGTAATAAAGACTTTATTCCACTTTTTATGGCTCTCAATCTGTTGTTTTTCCCTGTATTTTTATTTTCTTCAAATCTGCAAGAACTCAGTGATTATTGTGATGTGTCTTAAAAGAAAATCGGGAAGATTCAGCGAGTCTCCAGAGACTGCAAGTTAAGACTCCTGTTTTTACTACCTCGGCCTCTGTCTTTTATGTTTTATTCAGAAATTACACATCTTTCCTTAACACTGCTGTAAAGGTTACACATTCATTTAAGCAGCAGTTCAGACAGATTGATGTTTATGTCATTGCAGCAGCAAATGAAATGTGCCTCTTTCCCCTCTTAACCCAGCGTAAAGTAGAAACCAGCTCCGCCCATTGATGACATTGGAGATAGATCAGAGTGAGGAGGGAGAGAGAGAGACGGTGGTTATTACCTGATAGGCTTTGGTTCACCTGCCGCTGCTGTAATGCGATGACAAAGCACCCTCTTCAGTCACTTTGACTGCTACTGTTAAAACCCATTCTCCATCACGGTAATCGGAGTGAACGGTAAATTTCTGGCGTATTAACAGTTTATTTAAGGCTAAATTTAACCTTGCAACCCTCATTTCTTTCCCTCCTGAACCCTCAGTGACTTGTTACAGACACGCCGGTGTCTTAGTATTAGAGCGTCTGATGTGAAAGCACTCCGCCTGTAAAACAGCTCACGGGTCCAGACAATGTGAACTGACCTTCGTTGTTCATCCAATAGAAATGTTGAGTGCAGTTCAAGTCACTAATGTGAACGAGTTCTTAAGAAAAGAAAGAAAATGCAATATAAATTAATTAGGAGTATATGGATTATAAAATATGGTTTTTATAAATCACAAAAACGATGAATCCTCATTGAACATGTTGAATAACTGAATAACTCACCGCACAGCAAATCAAAGAACGTATTTTTCTTTCTCATTGTTTTATTTTCTCAAACAAAATTTCTAGTGATGTTCCACAGAGGGAATTGAAAATGAACCGCTAATAGATGGAGGTCGACTGTGATCATCTGCAAAAAGACGAGGTTACGTACATGTAACTCCCCATATCAGGACTTTGTATTGACTTCTATTATTTTTCAGTAACTGTATATGCACCCAACACTTACCCAAACAATTAGCAACATATTACGAGTCATAAGTTAACCCTCAAATTGATTCATGCCATACCTTTCAACCTAACCCCTAACAATGTGGGCTCACCTCATTAGGACCAGACTTTGGTCTTCAGATTGTGGGAGAATATAGAGGAAATGGACCTGAAAGGGTAACATGAACAAGTAGACACACACACACACAGATAATCCTCTTCTAGCACTCTCAACCCCATTACCATAATTCACATGTTTGTTTATTTTATATGAACAATATCACAGTCCCGGAAACGTCTGTCCATCCTGTCTTAAAGCTCGAATAATCCCCAAGATGAGGCCGTGTCTCAGTATGACCCAGAATGAGAGTTACCTCATCCCAGTTTATTATTTTATTCACATCACCTCGTTTCTGCTCCCAAACTGAAAGAACTCTATTGGAGTAATGTGTAGTATGACTTAAGCATTGCTTTGTGTTGTGTTAAGTCATGAAATCAGATTAGAAGGAAGACGGAAAGATGCAAAAATGGATGCAACAGAAAACTGCAGCTTGATCAACATAGAATTAGATTAATTCAGAGAACTATACGTATTTAACTATATAACTATATATAACTACTACATAAACCCACATATACTCTTTTATTTTGCATTTACAGACGTAATTATAGGAGCGCCTATAAATAAAATTGCCGGTTAATATGTTTGTCAGATATCACCATCTGACCAGTTCGGTTCATATCCTGGACACATTTTAAGACGGGTTCTGCTTTCTTTCTCTTTCTTATCTAATGGATCCTATGTTCTCTTCAGATGTCCAGGGAGTTTTCCGCATTTTAATATTCTTCAATTTAATCATGGCTCTTATTTTTATCACACGCTTCAGTAAAATAACAACAGCTGCACAGATGTTTTGCTTAAAGTCAGGAAGTTTAAAGAGCATCGTCTCGGAGAAACCAAAACTTAAACTGAACGTAAAGACCTGCATGTTCAAAAAAACTAAATTTTTACTAAGGGGAAAGTTGAACAAAATATCATACTTTATATTTCCAAAAGTGTAAATGTTAGGTCCTGCTTTAGACATTAACGCCCCAAATGGGATCCAGAAATCTCGTCTGTGATGGACAGGAAGCATCCGCATCATGTCTGCAATCGGTGTGAACCTGGAGTCTCATGTTTCATGCTGACGAGCCTAGACACTGATGAGTGTTCAACAAAACGTGCAAGAACTAAGAACCAGGAACAAAATGGAGCAAGAACTTTTGTGAGAAGTGGAAACCCAGGAGGTTATTTGAGTGGTAGATCAGGTGAATGGTATGAGAGAAGATTACTGGTGAGCATGAATACAATGGAAAATGTAAAGCAGACTTATAAATTTGGGAAAGTAAAGAAAGTTGCAGACTAATCTGGGGAACCATGTAGAATTGCATATAAAAATGCATAAAAAACTAAGAATGTGAATACAAAACAAATTGATATTTTAATAAAGCAAGACATTCTACCCGTAATTAATACTGAAAAACAAAGCAGATCATGACAGTACAGAAATAAAGTAGATAAACAGATCACAAGGAAAGAAGAAATATAGCAGAAACTATACATTACTCATAAGTGCAAAATTCAAAGCACCAGACAATCATGAATGGTGATGGAGGTGATGGAGCTGATGCAATTTATGGGCTCCTCTTACCTCTTAAATCTTAGAGGAATCGCGGCTTTTTTGTTGCAAATGCCTGGCTTTATGATTTCAGAGAATTTTGTAGTTGTAATTTTGTAACTTCATTTATTCATTTATATTATCCTTTTCAAATCCGAACTTACGATTTTTCTTGTAAATGTTTTAACCAAACTTAGACTTATTTAATTTTTTTGGTGGGGTCGGAAATGTGCTTTTATCTTTGAACCTATTTACAGGCAGTCGGTTTTCAGTAACCTTTTTGTTGTAATCTAGCCCCTCGTTTACTCGACATTGGCGCTTTATTATTGGATTGGAGTAAAACTGGAAACAAGAGGTAAAATGTGAAAGTGTGCATGTGCTGAACGTGTTTTTGTACGCATTCGCGGTCAAATTACAGTCATAAAATTGCAGACAGTCCTACGTGTGCCACCTAGCAGGCTCTTTCCAGACAGTGGTGTCACGTAAACCTAGCCTTAATCTATGGTTTATCTACAATGGCCCTAATACCCATCCATGCTCATTGGTGCAAAGCAATGCTTCACAGTGCAAAGTTGCTTCAACAAATCACGTGGTTTCCTCCAGTTCCAGCGAAGGGAGCCTCTGTCGTCTGCTGAGGCTTAAAACCACAATAAAGCAGGTTTCACTTTCCACGAAATGAAGAGATCATGAACACAAAAATCCTTTTACTTATGGGTCAGTTGCTTAAGTGTTTTAATCCGTTGCCCCCCCCCCCAAAAAAAAACTGAACCATCATCATGACCATCAAGGGGATCAGCAGAGCTTTGGCACAGATGTCTAGACCGGTCTTTAAGTTGCTGATAAAACCACAGGAAGCTTTTCCCCTACTAGCTTTACATTAACAGCATGTCATGTGTCAGAAAGTCTGTGTATTCTTACTGCTTCCTGGGATCTTAGGTTTACATAATCTAAATTTAAATTTATTTCATCCTTTGTTTTTTGTATGATGAAGTCGCACAAAAGATTGTGCAACTAATGTGGAAGAAGGCTTAGGATGAAATCGGATAAATGTGGTCATTAATACTACTAATTAAATTATTTCTGTGGATTGATTTCAAAGTTTTTAGACGATAATATATAATGCATGTGTAACGTAAATTACCTAAGTCTGATGAAATATGACAGTATTTAACAGTATATAACAGTTCAAACCTCAGGCGTTCCTTCAAATCATCTGATATGGATCTGATTTAGTACCACACATGGAGATGGTACAATTTGGATTATGGAATGGTGTCGTTTAGACTGCCATTATAAAAACACAGCATGTTTTTCAAACAAAGCTTGGTTTAGTGAACACAAAGCTAATAGAAAGATTAACGGTTGCTGATTCAACAAGTTGTAACTTTAGCATTAAAAGTCTAAACCTGGTTATTCGAATTTCTGAATACATCTACAGTAAAAACATAAAGGTGTTACTGAAAATCTGCATAACTATATTTTAACCCATTTTGACCAATTAAACAGATTGTGTTGGTTGTGATGGTATAAAATGAAAAATGGTTTCCTTTGCTGACTTTACGTCTGAATTTCGAGTTATAAATTACAACACAACCAAGTTTAGTAATATTCTCTGAAATTTACTCCAAATGTATTTGATCTTGAGGGAAGTTTAATTTTTTTTCTATTTCAGAGTTTAAATTGAATCCATTAGTAAGTTTTAGAATGATCTTATTCTTAAATTAACCCTTATTGCCAAATGTACACGATAATTTTGACTTATAATAATTGATAGATATACAAAAAAATTTCCTGTTGAATTTCTTTCCTTATTTTTTTAAAGGGCCAGATAAAGACTCCAGATTAAAAAGTCGACAACTTTCTTTCGTTTTTTATTGGAGCAGGCTTTAAAGGGTTAAGCTTTACACCTGCAGTATTTTTGGTTGTTCTTTATTTTCATTTAATTTAGCACTTATTCAAATTTCTAACAAATAACTATCAGCAGACATTCTTCATTCTTACTGAATTTATTTTACCCCAATAAAAACCAAATGGCTGCATTAGTATTATTATTTTTCACCTACTTTCAACACGTTAGGCTATAGATGAAATGAAAATAAAATCTCCACATATGGATCACAGCTCTATCAGACAACATCAATAATAATCAGGACTGGATTCACAAAGAACTCGTTAATCCAATCTAAAGACCACATTACATAGAGAGTTTATGAAACAGATTTAAAACCTTTTAATGAAAAGCTTCCAGATGGTTAAAATGAAAATAAAGACTGTTGAAGTCCTCCTTGACTTCCCCAGATTGGTTGATCTCAGGACAGCATATTCAGGTTCTCACAATGTTCAAATCAATAAAAAAAACTCAATCTCCACACTTCTTGTGAATCATCTGAGTCCTCCTGCAGGAGAGAGAGCCGAGACCGCCTGTGCAATGGTTCCCTCGGGTCTGAGCTGTATCCCTCGCATCAGACTGTTTTATTAAAATTAGGGAGTATACAGAGTCAAAAAAACATTCATATTTGATTTACACAAACTGTTTCAGAAACCGTTGTTCCCGTGCCTCGCCGGCCTTGACCAATCTGCACAATAAAGGAGTAAGTTCGCTCCCTGGTATCACATCCTTTAACGGAAGGGAGTGAGTTTCGCTAGCTGGTTTCACATTCTTTAAATGAAAGTTCTAACTGCTGGGAACCGACTGATAGCCCGTTTCTCATGCTACCTCCATCCAGCTTCCAGAAAGAATAAACAGGCCCTGTCAGACAATGTATACCTTCTTGTTATATGCACACACTTCTTGTATTAAAAGAAACATGAATATGTGAAAGAAACATGAATATAAATGATTATCATTCCACAAGACCATGGCTTAATATTACTTTAAACAAGAAGGTTACATGCAACAATCTGTGCTAGTGAGACAGAAACTTGAGGACAACTATAATAGAGAGCCAAGATATGACTTTTATGTTTCTGCCATATTAAGGTCATTGCTGGAATTTCTTGCTTGTTTGCATACATTTTAACATTTTTAATCACAGAAAGATGTTTTTCTAAAATCCAGCAACCTTTTTTAAAACAGAAACTATGTAAGCAGGAATAATTTGACTCATCTCTTGTCCATCCACGAGGCGGAGCTGTAGATATCTCAGAAAGAGTGGGTCACTTCCTGGAGTTTAGTTGTGGTGCATTTACAGGGTTTTACTGTTATGGCATAAAACCTGTGTAATAACTGCGTTCTAACAACTCCCTCTTAACTGGAAATTACACAGTTAACCGTCAGTGCTATGATAACAATCTAGAAGCATTTGAAAAATGAGCCATGGAGTAAAATTAGCATTAAATCACCAGATGTGGAGATGCAAAATATGTCACGCGCAATATTCATTCTGCAAGGAACTCTTTGGATGGCAATAATTGAATAATATTTTTGAAGTGACCTGAAATTGTGTTTCTCATGCTGATGCGATATTTACCAAAACAGGGCAAAGTTATCTTGGACTAAAGGCTCACAAATAACATTGCACTGCCAAAAACATTAATGGTCAAATGGTCTGATGCAAAGATTAGAGTAAGAGAAAAGTAAAAAAGAAAAAAACATGCGTAAGTCGCACATGATATTACATTCCAAATGTGTAACGTCGTGCAGCCCTGACACACTATGTGCAGGGAGAGGAACAGTTTGAACATCCCCTACCTGTTCCTAACCAATGGTGCACCAGGACACAAAGCGAGGTTCATAAAGACATTGTTAACCGAGGTTTGTGTGAAACAACTTCACCAACCAGCACAGATTCCTGACATTAACCCTGCAGAACAACTTTGGGATTCATCAAAGAAGAACACAGTGAGCCAGGCCTTCTCATCCAACATCAGTATTTGACCTTCCTGTCATGTTATTTAGGCTTCTGACCCACATAAACACGAGGACTCTCAGGAGTACAATAATAATAATAATAATAATAACGTTTATTGAGTAATGGGTCTTGAACCAGCTGGCGCAACAGACGAGGGAAAGGAACCAGAGACGATCGGCAGCGGAATCCAAACTCGTCAGACAACGAACTGCTCGAAGGGTGACTTGGAGGAAGAGAGGAACAACGCGCGAGACAGGGGACCACTGAGAGGTAACCAGAACGGGTGAGGTGATGCAGGCAGAGCGTGATGAACTATTGTGAACGGTCTTACTTTGTTGACGGATGGTGGAGACGCCAGGAGGAGTGAGCGGAGAGTCTTTCCAGTGAGGCAGGTTGTCCAGGGGGTGAGCACGGCGTATGATGGAGGCTGGAGCGGGCAGACCGAGCTGAAGCAGTTGAGCGGTGAACTGGAGGATTATGATGATCGTGGGAATTTTTGAAGGTGTGTATTCTGGTGGTGGTGAAACCTGGGTGGAGCACAGATGTTCAGGAACACGAAGGGGGGTTAAACAAAGTAGCAAATAAAAAAAACATAAACTACAAAAACTACCAAAGGATAAATACATAAATAAACAACTGGAGGACTGGAGACAAAAGACAAAAACTTGAGAACTAGAGTTACTAGAGACAACTAGAGAAACTGGCACTGCGAGTTAGTTTACCAGATGCAACTAATACTCTGGCGTTGAGTAGACACCTGATAAATGGCGAAAAAATATCTCACAATCTGAGCCTTGTGAAAAGGTTTAAAGATTGTTATAGAATTTACCCGTCCACTGTATAAAACTACAAATCAACAACAAATGCCAGATTTGCTTGGGTTTCTCATTGGGCTTCTGAAAAAATTAGCTTTGTCCCCTAGCGGGACAGTTAAATAATGCAACCTAAGGAAAATACACCGTTCAACCACATTAAACTCCATCTGATGATCTTTACATGCCTAACATGAATTCACTGCACTCTTAGTATGTCAAAAATTACATTATAAGATAATATAAAGCTCAAATAAAAGAGATTTTGAACAAACAATTTTTTACCACAGAACCTGAAGGAGAATGTCATACTATGGACACGGGTGGAGCTGAGTTAAATTTGTAAAAACCAGTGAAAAACCACTTTGAGTTTACAGTTAACCATTAATATAACTGTTTGAAGGAAAAATGTTAGATGTAAAACTGCATCTTATTAAACAGTTGAAAAATATAATAATATTAAAACTTCCATCACTCAATCAATTGTTGGAAGTATCTTTTTCTCCATTTCTAACAGCTGCTTAGGGAAGTTTTAGAGCCTGGTTCTGAAAAACAACATGACCTCTAATTTTTTCACCAACACAGAGAGCAAATAGCTAGGAAATTAAAAACGCCCAGATGTGATTGATGCAGGACAGGAGTGAAGGTCTGGACCTCAAAGTATCTTTAACTCCGTTGTGTGTGAGGAGACAGCGATTCTACGCGGCAATATTAAACCTTGACGTTTAAGGCCGCAGCAGCTTTTTTTTTTTTTTTTTACTCACATAATCAATCAACATGTTTTCTTGACGGTGTCTGGTAACCTTAGACACGTGGGTGTGATTTATTCCTTCTAATTCATTTAAGATCTTGGATAAACATTGTGTAAATTTGCATTAAATACAAATTATAACTTTGCATAAGTTGAGTTCTGTATTACTTAGTGCGTAAATATTTCAGACAGGCCAAGGGTAAACCCACAGCCAGGAGGACCAGTAAGAGTTACCTTCGTAAAGGGGAGATAGATTCTAAAATAGGAGATTTACAGTTACTGTAGAGAAAATAACCAGCATAAAATCACTCAATTAGAAGTAATAAGTGTGGCTCTTGTCCCAATTTTGATTTTCGTAGACCAGATCATATGTGTCAGACTCACGGTCCGGGGGCTACATCCGGCCCGGCATGTTATTTTGTTTGGCTTGTGAAATCATTTTTTTACAGTATTTTTATAAATGGCCCGGCGATATGGAGCGCAGGTACGATAAGACTACAGATCCCACAATGCACCTCCTTCATCTAGCCTAGCTCATGGCTCGACCTTCGTGCATGTTTGGTGGCGCGTATCTGTGTAAACAGCTCTCCTTAGTGATGACAAACTTATGCCAGGCGTCCATCTTTGATAAAATGACAGAAGTCCAAAGAAAACTGAAAGATTTTATTTGTTAATGCGGAAATTTTATTTATATTTCCAGTTTGTTTTGTCATGCAGCATGTTTATATTTTGTGGATTTTCTTTCTGTTTTTATTCATATTAATGTTCAAAAAAAGTAACATTTTAAGTTTTAAACTTTTAGTGTGTTCAATAAATGTTCATTCTGTTTGGCCCTCGAACTCAAGTGTGTTTTGGATTTTGGCCCCCTGTTCAATTGAGTTTGACACCCCAGGACCAGATCTTAAAGCTTGTCTGTGTTTGGGAATATTAGAGCTTATTATTTAAATGATGTGCATAGGAATTGCAGCACGCACCAGGGAAATTGTGTGGCCACCTCTGAAGCAGCCAGAATGAGAGAGGGCTTTTTTGGGATATGATGTCAAAGTTCGCAACTCTGAGAAGCTGAAAAGCTTCAATTCGAGAGTGAGTCTTTATCTCAAATGGAGGAATTTAAGTATAGCGGTGTCTTCTTCTATAATGCAATGTAGAACATGAAGTTCAAGAATGAGTATTAATGTTGGTAAATATATAGTATCCGTTTCTGTTCTGACCAGCATTTCACCACCGGCACCAGAATACTACAGTAATTATTTGCAAGTTTTGTAATTACTGTAACTTGTTCTCTCAATTGAATCAGTGATCTTTTTCTGTTTAACTGCACTACAGTAATTGAGGTGTGAAAACCTTTTATGGAGGAAACCATCTATCAAATCACTATAAATGATTGTAGTTTGGTCCTACAAAGTCCCTTCAAGCTGATGCCACACATGTACTGGTAGAGAGAATATGAAATACTGATACAAAACCAGCGGTTAAACACAGTCTGCTTCATTTGGCTGAGACTTATTAAAATAAAAGCTTGATTTTAAAATTATGTTAATCTCAAAAAGAAATCAACTCTTGTCATTACTCATATCATCCAAGTATGAAACTGAAATTACTAATCCACCTCCTTTGCTTTTGCCCCTCTTATTTAAATCTCTGCCTCTTTATACATTTAGAAAGTGGTACAGAGAGATGTTGGGGTATGAGATGTGATGTCTTTCATGGTCAGTGGAAGAGATACTTTGAACTTTCTCCTTCTCTGTCTGCTCCTGGAATCTGCTTTACATCAATTAAGCTTTTTTTTTTTCAGGTACAATTTTAGCATTTGATATGCTAATTAGCTGATAGAAGTTACAAAAACACCACCTTGAAAACCAAAAGGGTTAATTTGCCCGAACATGCCACATCTCCAGCAAAAAATGGTGCGCAGCAGTACTAACAGAGCTTCTCCAGCACCAGCAATGTAGCAATGGAACTGGCGCAACTGGAAAAACGCATCCGCTAATTTCATCATTAGCATTCCTCTGAGTAGCTCTCCTCACAGTGTGGGCGTTTTTAATTAAACCACTCAGTCACCATGAGGCTTTTATTTGTCTGTACATTGTTCCTCCGGGCGCTCGGTCATGAGGTTGTGAGGCATGTTTTCACTACAGCCTCAAGGAAAGAACAGCTCCCCCCCAGTTTAAGCTGATGCTTGCTGGAGTGCTACCGTTCTTGCTGAGGCGTTGTGAAGGGAGAGCCACACCACGTTTTCACACAGCTTGTTTGCATGTTGAGTGTGATTGTATGGGTGATTACAGCCCAGGATAACAAAATGATCGAATTTACATTTGGGCTTTATTTAACTGTTCACGGCCGGGAAGAAAGGCAGAGAGAGAAGGTGATGACATGCAGTAAAAAGTCCAGGCTTGGGACTTGAACCACGGAGAACCGTTCATGTTGCTTAAGAAGTGTTTGAAAAATGTTAAAAATAAAAAAACGAAATACAATAAGAGAAAATGTTATTGCAGAGAACCAAACAAGCAACAGCAAGTTAAGAAGGTGGTGTCTTAATAAGAAGGTTTATTATGGTCTGTATTTGTACTGAGCCTTTTTCAGGTCACTGGTCCCCAAAGCACTTTATACAACATTCATTTACCGATTCACACCCTGATGGTTGTTAAACTATTACACTGTACCCACTGCTGCCCTGGGCCGCCAACGGACCTAAGACCACAAAAGTTTCTTGCCCAAGAACGCAACAATGGAGACGACAAAGTAGGGGATCGAACTGGCAACCCAGCTGTTACGATATGAAGTCCAAACTCCTCCGTCATGTAGCTGAGGTTAATTATAATATATTTAATTTAAGTTTTTTCTACACATTTTTCCTCAGATGTTAATGCAATAAAGACCTTTAGTTGTGTAAACATGTTTGTTTTTTTGGAAGCAATACGACCATTATGGAGGAGCCAGACGGAGCCCTGGCTTAATCAAAGAATCTAGGGACGTTAAATCATGCAAATCAGGCAAATTTAAGACCAAAAATTAGGTGGTCAGAAGAATAAATGATTAATTTATTCAATGGCAATGCAGGCCTTTCTGTCGATTACCTTGAAAAATATATAGCTAAATCTTCACAGGAGAATTTTGTAATGGTGTGAGAGTGTCAGATTATCTCAGCATCAATCTAAAACCTACAATATAAGCACTTCAACAGACAACTGCACTTGTATTTAGCTTGCAAAGCCCAGGTGATCACAACAAGCTCACACAACAGCAATAAGTAGAACTTTTGTTGCATTGTGGCATTACTTTTCGCAAAAGTACCTTCTGATGCTCTCTCTGGAACCTAAACATCAGGTCGGAAATCTTGGGGTAATACTCGATTCGGACCTGAACTTCAACAGCCACATTAAATCAGTAACATCAGAAGCCTTTTACCATCTTAAAAACATTTCCAGGATCAGAGGAATAGTCTCTAAACCAGACCTAGAAAGACTTATCCATGCTTTTATCTCTAGCAGGTTAGACTACTGTAACGGCCTGCTCACTGGGCTTCCTAAACGGGCCTTAAGACAGCTTCAGAACATCCAGAATGCTGCTGCTCGAGTTCTGACCAAAACCAGGAAATATGACCACATTAGTCCAGTGCTCAAGTCTCTGCACTGGCTTCCTGTAACTCAAAGAATAGACTTTAAAACAGCCTTGCTTGTGTACAAGTCTCTTCATGGTTTAGCCCCAAAGTACATATCTGACATGTTA
>JAVLVB010000595.1:310127-342051 GCA_032876305.1 Orestias chungarensis
CTGCTGATTCCAGAGGAGTGAATGCTGCAAGTCAATGACTCGATGCAATCTGCTGGGGTTCCTTAGATTGGAAACTTTTTCAAATTGATTTGTTAGAATGTATCCTTGATTTTAATTGATTTTTTGTGAAGTGCCTTGAGACGACACCTGTTGTAAATTGGCGCTATATAAATAAACTGATTCTTGATTCTTGATTCTACAATGACTCTATCTGATCAAATACAAAAAATCTGAGTGCATTCTATGTAGATTTTGAGATTTAGAGCTTTTTTTTTTTACTTTGAAGGTATGCTATGTGTCTATAAAATACCTTAACTACAGCTAAGTGTAACTAATGTTCCCTCTCTCATTAAAGTCTTTAAAGGAATGTCAAGCAATCAATTCCTGACATTAACCTCAAGCAAAATAGAACAATAAACCAGATCTAGGTGCTCATCTGACCAGCCCAAGAAAAACAAGAAAATTAAGGTTTCGTAGTGGCCTAGTCAAAGTATTGACCTGCATAAGCTTGAGATGCTGTGTTGTGACAATAAATCAGCCATCTAACCACAATAAACTGAGTGGAAGGTATAAAGAGCGTGTCACATTCTGCCACAGTCTAAAACCAACACATGATGTCCAGTTATCAGGTTTAGCGAGAAACTACTCTCCCACATTATGTCAGCTTGGTTTAGTTTCATCTCTTAGTAATTGAAACTCTGTTTTTTTTGTATTTGCATTCAGTTACTTAAATATTTAAATGTGAAATTTAAAAAGGAAACAGGAAATCTGTTGTTGGGAAAGCGTTTTTCTGCTGAACTCCACCTCTGTCCCATAACCTGAAGGATTTTATCACAGTGGATATTTCCATTTCCTCCAGAGAGAGACGTTGCTGGGACCCTGGGCTCGTTTTACAGAAAGTCATTGTTTAGTTTAGCTGAATGTGCACAATTAAAACTCTATACGCTATATCATGTTATGACATTCTGGAAAACATAAGTAAGCTTTAAGTCTGTTATGGTATAAATGTAACAGTACCGACTACATGCTGGCAGATGTAATGGCGTTATGCAACATCTTTACTAATATTAGCTAAAGGCTTTATATATGCTGTGTTGCTTATCTGCAAAACGAATACAATGTTTCTTAAAGAGACATGGGCCAATTTCAAGACATGAGGTGTACAGAGCCGAATTTCTTCTAAGTTGTTTTTGATATGTAGTTTGTTTTTTTCAGAACAACTGATACTTTACAGTTACTTTATTGTGCCATTAAATTGTACCTGGAAAATAGATAAAACCCCCTTTACCACCTACTGCTACCAATGAGAGACCGACCTAATTTAGCTTTAGTGCAACAGAGGCCGTAGTATTGTCGGCTTGTAGCTTTTTCTGGTTCCGACTAGCCTGCGTTGTCTGCTTTTATCTAGCTTCTCCTCCTCGCTCTTCACAGATCAGCAGCGGCAGCACTGCAGCCTCGGCCACGATGATGTAATTATTTCCCAGCCGCACCTGGGAGCTGTGGTCGCCATCCCGAGGCATCGCTCACAGCCAAGTATGCAGATGTTTCTAATTGCTTTCCATTAACAACAATAACAGCTGTTTATATCTATCAGCAAATAATTCACAAGAGTTCCAGACTGTTAGGATAACATATCCCACCTGGTCACCATCACCAGTTGTCAGCGGCAGAGTGCAGCTCCCCTGCCAGGCCGCTCGGGCTTGGAGTCACCTTCAGCCATCTTGTTTTGCTCTGGTTCAGCTCTCAAGTCAGACTTTGCTCACATTACACAACAGAGACATGCAGTCAATGTTTTATTATAATATGACGTCATTTATAAATTTGGCAAAAGTGTGAATAACTTGTTTTTTTTAATGTTTTATTAAATATGAAAGATTAAAAGGTTTATTATTCTAATTTTCTTCAGTAATTTATTGATTAAATGTTCAGCAGTTGGAAGTTGTAACTTTGCCTTGTAACTTTATTAAAAGGAGAACTTTTGATTTCCAGGTATCTGGGCCATGTTTCTAAGGGGGACTCTGCCGATGGTTGAAGGTGCCACGTTCATCTTTTCCAAATATGCAAAAGCAAAATACCTTAGACCATATTTCTGCAACTCCGGTGCTGTAGCTCTGGTTTCCTGCAACTTTATGATGTGTCTGTGCTTCAACACACCCGTGTTAAATATTTAGGACTGAGGTGGTGATTTTGTCATTTGATTTGCATGTTTTGAACACAAGGAACACACTAAAGGTTGCAGGAGACCGGACCTCGGGCTGGAGTTGCAGACTCCCAAAATTACACTGCATGGATTTCTGCAGCAGTTATGAATGCAGAAAAAGACGAAAACCACCTTATTTTTAAAAACGTGGCCATAAAACAGTTGTACTAATTCTCCATGATTAATCTGTCTTCGTCCATCTACATGATTCTATAAGTTTTGGGGAAAAAATCCAGTTTTGTTTATATTTTGTGCTTATAATATTATGCATAACCTTAAATTTATATTGTAATTGCTGTGGATGTTCTTTAGATGCATGTTTATACATTAAAACAGAGAACAAACCAAAGCTAGCCTGACCTATTTGAAACAACTCTAAAGAAGTTTCTGTTTTTAACGATTTTGGGGGCCAAGTAGTGTTTTGCTTGAAGGAAGACTGCATTTCCCATGAGCACCAGCGCAAAGTGTGGTAAAATATCTTTGAAGTACATTTCTGTTTCCAGTGTCTGTGTGAAGGACGAATAGTAATGAGGTGATGAATCTAATTGTGGTGAAACATGTCAGATGATGATGTTGATAATGAGAAACAAAGGGAACTCACGTATGCCGTAAAGCAGTCAGCACATTTGTAGTTGTCTTGTGTGGAGGGCAGGGTTCCTGCCACCATCTTCAAAGTTTCTTAGTGCCGGTTACCCTTGGGCCATGACAGAGGCTTCATTACTCGAGATGTAAGACGACGTATGATCACAAAAGTTATGAAAATATCTTATGAATGTTAAAAAATGTACTTGGTGTTGATTTAAATTAACAATTATTTTACTGAAGTTGTTCTCGTGATCTTTTATGATTGACGCCAGACTTGCTTCGCCATCCAGCAGAAGTGGAATTGGTTCTAATTTTGTCAGAGAGGGATGCTGAGGTCCCCCGCAGTGTGCAGCCATGCAGGTGAAATATAAATGTCCTCATTCTCATTAGTTTGAATCGGTCGACGCAGTGGTGGAGCAGATGTGCATGCACTGTAAATTGAGGGTGAGAAAGACGCTGATTATGTGCCGAAATACCACTCAGTTTGGAAGAAGCCATTACTCCAAAAGCAGCATAAAAAACACTGTACAGTTTTTTTAAATACAATTACAAGCCTAACAAAAGTAAGGCGGTGGCAGCATCATGAGGATCCCAAGGCATCAGCCAGGAAATGAAAGCTCAGGCAGAAATGTGTCTTCACATCTAACAGCAACCAAAAGCATAGTGCAAGTTAAAAAGAGGCTTGAAACAGGACAATAGTGGGCATCAAAAAAAGAGGAAAAGAAAGAAATCTGTGAGGGACAAATATCTCTTCCCTGCTCTTCAGAAAATCACAGAAGGCTACAGTAAAACCAACATGCTGACCGGACTGAAATCTGCGACCTGTCCTTAAATCAAGTGTGCCTTTAGAAGAGGCTGTGTCGCCTCCCCTGTCCGGCGTCGTGCGCGCGTGCTCAGTCTGACGTGCCCACTGTTGGGAACGGGCCATCTGACTGGGAGTGGCTGCCAACAAGAGCAGAATGTCATTATAACTAGAGGCTGCTGCGGGCCTGCCACCATCACAGGGAAGTCATCCACACAAGTGATGATGATGATAATGGACTCTGCTGCAAATTACTTTGGATGAGCAGTGTTTCTGGCAAGAGGCGCACCGGCTGAGTGGATTATTTATTTGTTTGTTTTACCTCCAAATCGAAGATTTAGACGTTGCAGCTGGGATTTCTCATAAGAAGGGAGCTGAGATTGTGCACATGTATAGTTCAATGTTCACCCAGATTTTGTTTTCTGGGGTTGGTATCATTAGTGATGGCTAACAAAAGAAAAGAAAAAAACTGAAATGTTAAATTAATTGACTGCAAACATTTCCTTGACCTTAACCACATGATTCATTATCTCAAACGGTTTTCTGTTTGGCCAAATGACATTTTCCAACATCAGAGGCTGAATTTCATCCATAATTTTTCTTTATGCTGAAGCATTTTTATTAAACCCCATTCCATAATTGGCTATTTTCACTAAATGTTCCTGTCAGAGTCTGAGAATACAAAAGTAATTGTACAACTGTAGCATGGGGAAACCCCATCCAGTCATAGATGTACCCTCCTAGTGAGGCCTCCACAGGACAACAGAGCTTTGGGACCCGGAAGGCTCCATGTTGATCTACAGGAAAACCTAACGAGGCCATTGCTCATTATAAAAAGTGACAAAGGGCTGTAAGGTTCGGCATTTCCCCCTCAGTTTCAGTGAGTATGAAACACCTCATTAAAGCTGCAGCGATGTGAGGATGCAGGTGGCCACCATCACAGGGAATTTTTCATGCGCAAATTAAAGAGCAGCGGAAAAAAATAACCGAGCAATAAACTGTTGACCAATCAATTAGCACTTTTAACCTTTTTTTATTCATCAACACTCTGCTAGGTATTGTTCAGCATTTGCTCTGCTCTGGCATTGTAAAGAAAGGGTTTTGAGTCCACAGCAGACAGGAGAAGGCGGCGGGTCTTCACGGCGATGTTCTGGACCCGCCTGAAAGAGCCGCTCGTCTGTCTGTGATGCGGAACATCTTTCGGGGGTTTGTTTGCGTGGCACTCAGCGATGTGAGTAACTCTCCGGCTGCTAATGTGACAGTTGCACTCTGGCTGGCAGTTCAGCAGACACGTTTGTTTCGGAGAGAAAGCAGGAGGATGGTACCCAACTTATCTGATTACCGATGATGTACATCACACATCCCCTACCGAGCGTTATGCAGCGAGGCGGCAAGGCGCAAATGAAGGGATGCTGGATTTTCTGTAAACAAGGCGTGACTGACACGGCGGCAGACGATTTTTGAGGCTCAGCTGATGATCGACACACCACAAAGGAGATCAGAGTAAAGGCAGAACACCACTCTGAATTAAATTGGCACTGCTGATGCACCTGATGAGCAGCTTTATGTGCCTGTTTATGGTTGATGGTATGCGCAACTCCTTTGGTTGGTTAGGGTGTTGGGATTTAACTGTCCTTATTAGATCAATTCACTTTGTTCTACACCAGGGGTCTGCAAATTTTACCCTTTTGCCCTCAGTCAAAGAATAAATGAATGCTTTGGTAAATTTCATAGAAACATTTTAAAGATTTAAAGTAATGTAGAACATTAAACTTCTAAAAAGAGAGGAAGTTAACCTTTTTTTCTATGGAATATTTGTAGGAAATTGTTTAAAAGGGCATAATTTCCAAAGTACTGACCGGAAAAACACATCTTAAACATCTATCTCATCACAAAAGTACCATGATATGCATAATAGTCATAGAAGTAAAGCGGAAGTTAACATCCTTGATCCTTTTTGTCGTCGTTGTGGAGGACAAAGCCAATCGGCATCAAGCGAAGTAAAATACACTTTTTGATTGGCTCCTCTGTTAGTTGTGGCCACCTCTGTGTCAGGCTACAATGCTCCTACGTACATCACATTAGCAAACTAAATACTTTATCCAATATTTTAGAAAAACAAACTCCACAAACACTGAACCATAAATGGGTGGAAGTGCCGCAGTTTTAGCCAAAGTTATTTACAGCTATCATGGAAGAGCCACTAGTGGACAATTTAGAAAAACACCAGCGATGACCTTAAGGATCCTGCATGTTTGGGGAGAAGTGCTGAAATTGTTCTTATTGTCGTAGCTATGGGATGAAAATCATGTAATTCTTTAGTCTTACCGTGATCTTGTCCAACGCTTTATTTCACAATCCCTCTAACAAACCCTCCTTGTATGTGAAACCATTGTGTGGTTAATCAGGATCTTGACAAAAAGTCTTTAAAGTCTTTAGGAAGTATTACATCTGCATGTTTTAGAAAGTAGATGAAGAGCATTTTGTTATCCTTTTTTTTAAATAATTTTTGCTTCTGACAATGGAGAATTCAGATTTTCCAGATTTGTCACTAATTATTTCTGCTGGACTTGTGAGCTCCTGCAAGTCATTCCTCTCTGCCACGATCACGGTGTTGTACACCACGTCTATTTTTCCCAAAAATACTAGGCCATTTTCTGAATGGGGAGGGCTTTCCCAGCAGGGTGTGTACAACAACAAACATGAGTGCACGTCGAAAATTGGACTTAAGGCAGACCCTGCTGGGCCCTTTAGTGAGGCAGTCATTCGCAGCATATCAGATGTCAGGAATGGCGGTGAAAGGATGTAGATCTACGCTTGTTGACCTGCCCAAAAAAGGTCAAAACTGAGAAGACCTGCTCGAGAGATGAAGCTGGGTCGTAAATAGAAGAAGAAAAGAATTGAGGGCTTTGAATGATCCAGCAATTCAGTTTGGCTTCTACGCATTGAAAGAAAAAGAAACGATAATAAAAATAACAATTAATCATTAAAAAAATTAAACAATCAGACACTATTGATGAGGTTAACATATTTATTCGTGGAGATGGATGATGCATACAAATAAAAGTAAAATCATAGACAAATTTCTATTTTAATAAGATTTTTTTGTCACATTTTTCTTGCTAACATCTTGTTGAAAAGAATTTCATTAATGCATAATTAAAAGTTAGTTTAAACACCAAAACGAATCAATTTAGATCAAACCTGAAATATAAGCTTGTGTTTTGCATTTGCACATCCATGCCTCTCCTGTCCTGAACCTCATCACATGACACTGAGCAAATCCTTGTGTTAAATTTGCTTCATATTTCTGACTTGCATGTTTTCTTAATTAATAAATTAACTTTTTTCTTCTTATCACAGTCACTGATGTAGTTTCACAGAGACGTCCTGTTACTGCCTCAGAGACTAGGCTGACTGTATCGAGCATTAATTAGCATTTCATATCTCATACTTTGTAAACACCCACCACCTCTTCCTACATAAGTATGAAGGCAGAGCATGATTTAGACAAGGATCATTAATATGCATAGCTTTACACGAAGCTCCGCGGTGACCCACATGGCAAGGTTCAGTATACACTCGCAACTGTGTGCAGCTTTGTGGGCCTTCGCTGACCGCATTGCCTTCATTAGTGTCTTCTTGCAGCTTTTTTCTGGAGAGGCTATTGAACTTACCTGCACACTTGTAAGTCAGAGTCACAGCGGGTCACTCGGGGTCGCCCCGAATACCTGGTCCTCGACAACATGGGCGCCTCTCCAAAGACAGCGAAATGGTTGCCATTAGCCCGTAAAGGGTGGCTGCTGATGGCCCCCATTAGCTGCACTTTAAACTCTCACAGTGTGTCCCAGCTCTCTGACAATGACACTTCACTCCTAGCAGGTAATCCCAACGGCCCTCCACTGACAGGAGGTATCAATTAACAGATTTGTTTGCTTTCCTCTCCTCTGACCTCATTTGCATAGCCGCCTGCTTACGCAGCCCTCCAGGTTTAACAGCAGCACTGATTTCAGAGCTTTTTTCTTTTTTTTTCAGCATCAGATGGAACAAAAACACCACACACATATTCCAACTGCTTTGTTAATCCTGAAGTATAGAATAGATTTGGTTTGAAGTGCAGAAAGTTACAAGATGTTAGTAACCACTGCAGGGCAAACTGCTGTTGACACTGGTTCCTGTTTAATCTGTGTCCAAAAGGGATCCCAACATTTCTGATGCTAAAGGACAGCTGTTGCTGGCAGGCCTCTTTCTCACTGTTTAAGGCAGAAATCTGTCAGGGCACTATCATAGCCAGCACGCTCTTCCCCTTAGGTGGAGACAGAGAAATGGGTCTCTGGGCTCAGTGCATAGCAATGAGGCCGGACAGATGTAAAACTCCCCAGTGAGTTTGCAGCCCCTTGTTGCCCTGAGTGTTTGCCTGAAACCTCAACATCAGCCTTTGGAGCACATCTATTCCCATGATGCAACACTGTTTCAAGGGAACATTTATGCTGTCTGAACGGAGGCCTTCAGCGTGATCCAGATGTGCTGTTGCGTCTCTTGTTAGCATTTTTCAGAAATGGCTCATTAAATCCAAGTCAAACTAAAGCACAACACAAATTGAATCAGGAGTTTTTATTTTAATGGTTTAAAGGTTAAAAATACTGTAGATGCAACAGGCATGCAATTCAAATTTATTTAAATGTCCCCCATATTACTGAGTGTAACTGTTAAGCTAGAGCAGAAAAACGTGACTCACTAATGTTATGCATGTAATGTTAAATTTATGATGAAACTGTAATTCGTTAAAGTCGAACTGTTTATAATTTAAATTCCTTATTATTTTACCCCTTTTTCTTTTTAATTCAGTTCAGGCGGTCAAAATATCTACACTATTGTTCAGGCACGAAACAGGACAAAAAAAGTTTGACTCAAAAATCCCACTTTTAAGGAGGAAATAACTAATTTTGGAATATAAAGAAAAATGAAGAAAAAAAACATTCTGGCTTTAAGCCATAATTTTTGGTCTGATTCATACCATTCTTGTTACTCTGATGCAGGCACTCAGTTTTTGCTGCAAAGCATGGCAGAGAAAATCAACAGTCTCACTTTTGTACACATAAGCAGTTTGTGTTTTGCTTGTGAATTTTCCACTGACTACAGTGGGCTGTCAAAACCTTATCCACTATTTTACCAAACAGGTCACATAATTTTAGGGCCAAGCATGTAGTTTGTTTGTAAATTCATGGAGGAAATTACCTGCAAAAAAAGCGCAAGATTTTATCTCTTTGCTGTCCAAAACTTGTAGTGCTTCCACTCGAAACTTCTGTTCTTTTAAGTGTATTTGCTTTTTGCACATTTATTTTCTCTTTGCCCACTAACCTTCTCGTTGCACGGATTAAAACTGCAAAAACAATACTCTCTTCACCGCTTTCGAATTCAGTTCATGCTGTCCCGGATGGTCACCCAGGAACCACTACAGCCAATATCCAGCTGGGTCTGCGGTGCACTTGTTTCCCTTATATGTGTGCTAAAATGTGTGCATCTGTTCAGCTTTGTGAAAATAATTTAAATTAAATAAAAATCTACTTAAATAATCCCAAAGAGAAAGTAAATGTCATCGTATCTCATATTATCAAAGTTTTTCCAGAGAGTTGTTGTGGATTCTGTGGCTGCTGGGTAGTGAGGATCTCCTGTAGCGGTCTGTGTTACTACTAACATGAACATGCCTCTGAAAAAACTGTTGTATTAGAGAAATCAGATGAGGAGGATGGTCCAGTTTTGCATAAAATGTAATAATAAAATGTAATAATCCTTGTTTGCGCGCCAATCTACAGAGGGTCCACATCTAGCTTGTTAGCTAGTGAGGTAACATTTATGGTCAATAGAAAAGGTTTGAAACTTCAACTTTCTCTCTCTGTCCTCTTTCCTGGTGCTCTGGATTCATGGTTTTTAACTTTTTTGGTATTGTAATCCAAATTGTTGTCATGGTTATGCATCATAAAAAATATCCAAAAGAAAGAAAACATCAGTAAACATTCTTCCAGCTAAAAAAGCATCCAAACCTGGAGGGAATATTCCTCCAAAAAAACTAAAGTCTCTGCCAGGAAAGGAGAAATGTATGTTTTTTTAAAAGAAAGAAAAAATCATTCCAGATGTAAAGGAGCTGCTCCAACATCCTGCCATCTTGAATGGTGCAAATCCAGAATCTGGAGTACCAACATTTCAAATCTAAACAAAATATTCCTGTACCCAAGATTATGTGCTTAAGACAATAAAATCACAGACGACAATCCTAAATGTAAGTCAACGTTTTATCTGTCGTCTCCTTCATTAATGTCTATGTATCCAGAATAAGCCACGTGGTGCATCTGGATGTAAGAGCAACAACACTTGTTGATATTTCTGTAAAAACGGTGCGACATCCACAGTGTTCCTCTAGCCTTGCGGGTCACTCTGAGGTCAATAACAGTTAAAACAGAAGTTTGATGGTGGTTGCATTAAATTAAAAGCATGGGCGACCACACGGGTTGAAAAAACCACCTGGATCGCTCGTATTTCGATCGGCACTAAGCGTCAAAACCTGCTGTGTGAATGCATTTTACTCACACTTATGCAGCAATTAGGTTTCAAAGCATTTTTAGGAACAACACCGTTCCTAAAATAATCTGCATACATTAGACTGGAAAATCTAAATACTTCTACATACAATAATATCTATGTTTGCTCATTTGCACCTAATCTAAATAAAATGTTTCTACTACAATAAAATGAACAATCTCAGGAAAAAAAAATAAAAAAAAAAATCTATGTAATGGATGTAAATAAATTCAGTTTGAACTATTATTTTATTAATATTATTTTTTTTCCTGTGGCACACCCCAAATATGAGGTAAAAGAATTTTCCTTCAAATTTGAGCTAATTGTCTGACCTTTCCCATGCAAATAGGTATTTTGAAATCGCTCAATGGAAATGCTAGATTACATTCCCACCTATCCCAAAGCGATAATTGTAAATGTGATTATTTTGGCCCAGTTAAAAACACACACACACACAGCGATCCGAGATGATTAGCGTTAGCTCTGCTGTCCTGCTCGTTTTGAAAAAATGCACATATACTCTTACAGACAATCCAAAGATAATTACCTGCATCGCTCGCATTCTGTTTTCATGATTAGGAGCCAAAGTTCACTGGTCGCTAATGATCACCACGCATCATTTCCTGGATGCACAATTTGTGTTTGGTTTGGATCTGGCCTCATAGAGTCAAACACGTCAATCATGATGAATGAGGAAGGAAACAGAAACTAAATGCAAACGCGGCAAAGAGTCCACACACGAGGGTGACCGGCAAATTAGTCAGAAAACGAAGCGGCAAATATGGACTTCATCTCGCTGCTTAATTTAGTTAAATATGCTAAGGTCTTCTCAATTATAGCTGCAGCAATTTCCATCACTGCTGTTCCTGATTTAATTGTTGCATTTTGCAAATCTCTAAATTGCATAACTTTTCTTCCTTCCGCTCAAGCCTGCAACTATGCTGATGTCCGTAATTAAGATCTGTCTGCTTCTCTAATCAAACTAAATTCCTTGACGACTAACAGAAGGCCTGTAGCTTCGCTGTGTTTGATTGAACCCGTTCACGATCAGCAGATGCACGGAACAAATTAATGTTTTGAATGTGCCGTAACTTCATCTGAATAGAAACTAAACTGAAGTTATTATCTTTGGACCTGTAAAGAATGATTAAGAGTCAGAATAGCAGTCCCTCCAGAAAAAGCGATTCTGCAATTTGCAGAATATCACGCAAAATCAAATAATATGCGGGGGTGCGCACAATTTTTAAAAAGGCGCATATTCACCGCATAAATAGAACCTAAGCGCAGAAATTGCAGAATTATATAAATTTGCCTGATTTTACTGATCCCACATATTTTGCAGAAATTTGAAATCATTTTTTATTTTCTTAAGCCCCCTCCTTCATCCCTACCCCTTTGTACGGTTTACCCATTTGAAGTTTATGTTAAAAAAAACAGACATACATACATAGACGCCTCATTGACCGGTTTGGTCCGCTGCGTCCGTAAACTAATAAAAGCAAATGGACTGAAGTTGATCCAGCGTCTTACTACAGGGAGCTTTAAGTTAGTTACAACTGGCTTTGTTCTTAGACAGATTCTGGATTTCAGAACACAGCAATGTTCATATTTTGCTCATAGTACGCTATAGATGACCTTAAATGGTCCAAGACTCTTAAGTTAGCATAACGGGAGTAAATAACTGGCTCAACTATGCTGCTATGTTATGTCATATTTGCTGCTCACTATATGTGGGAGAAACATGTTTATTCTCCTACATTTGGAAACAACAATTCACAAGTTTTTCATACTTTCACACATTTTCATCACAAGAAAACGGGACGAAATCCTGCAGGATTCACCACAAAATCAAGGATTGATGCTCACGTTTTTTGTGGGGACTGGAATACAGGTTCAGCTGATAAAAGTAGAAACTACTGATCAGAATTTAAATCTGGGTATATTGTTGGACTAAGAATTGACACGTCAGGAGACCAAAGAAGACTTCTATCAGATTAAGAACAATTCTTGGATTAAATGACTACAGTATCTCCCAAAAAGCAATAGTGTCTCCAAAGTTCTGCCTAAAATCTCAGATGACTGCAGCTGATTTAAAATGAAAGTGGAAAACTAGACTACACATCACACCTTACACTTCCCTCCTTTACCTTAGAAAAAAGATTTTCAACCTTTTTTTATTTATAAATCACTGAATGGCTTAGCAACAAAATACCTTACAAACCTGTTGTAGTAGTTACAACCTTCCAGGACGCTTGGGTCTCTGGATCCTTGTATATGCTCTCTAGAACTATAGAAAAGAAGCTTTTTACTTTGTAAACTTCTCAAATCTATAAAAAAAGAAATACGTCCAAGTAGCTACAAACATGCAGAAACACTGAGTCCTTTAAACAAAGCTAAAAGCGCATTTGTTTATAGCTGCGTTTGATTCCTAAAATAAAAATAGTCTGTTTTTGTCCGGTCATCGTTTTCCTTACTCTGCCACGATTGATGAAAATGTGCTGTACAATTAGAACTGCCTTGTTGTACTTATACAGCACTCTTATAGTACTAAAGATAAATAAAATAACAAAAATCTATAAAATCATTTAGAAACCATTGAGAAGTTCACACTATAAAATCTAAACAATCCCATTTTCTCCATATGACTCTTTGAACATTAACTAAAACGAGTTATGTGAGGCTGCATTTTAAAACTTAAATGTGACTATTTTGCCTGTATGTCTTGGCTGAATCCCCAGTGAACTCCTAGTTTTCATGGTGTAAGTCGCACATTGCGTGTTTTCAAGCCTCTTATCAACACTTCAGCTTTAACAGGCCTGCATTTCACACATTTTAGTTCTTGGCCTGTTAGGAGGCTCAGAAACACGGTCCTTTGGACATGGCCACACCGCCAACAGATGGTGAGAGCATCTCTATGCCTAGCGGATGAAGACTGACAGCAGATCGCTAACTGCTTCCCCTTTCGGATGGATACTTCCCCACCAACGAAGGCTCTCCAGGATGATGAAAGTAAATCCATGATTCGCCAGAGGCATAATTAATGTCCGTTTTTTAAACTTATGTGACGAAGATCTATGTGACAACATGATGTTTGGATAACATTAAATGCCTTAAATGCGTAAAAAAGAATGGGGTCAAATAATGCATTTCAATTAGTCCAATTTGTTATATTTCAAGTGTTTTTTTCTTAGCAGGTCTATTAATTTATCTTCACTTAGAATCACTCATTACCATAAATCCAACTAAAGTAAATTAGCAGAAAAAGGAAACTGGGCTGCAATGTACTGGCGACCTGTCCAGGATTTACTCCCCACCTCTTGCCCGATGATCGCTGGAGACCGGCACCAGCAGACCCTATGAAAGATAAATGTGTTAGGTAATGGATGGATGAAAGAAGGAAAACTAATAAAACACTTTTTTACAAATGGTTACCACTACTACAAAACAATGATTTACTTAAAAATAGGAATTATACTTGCCTAGAAGTATCTAAGAGGAAGTCAATACAGAAATACAGATATATAAATATATGTCTCCTTGCTCTGTCTGTATTGTCTGTTTCTTTGGCTATATTTCCAGTGAATATGATCGCTCCCAGTACAACAGTTTAAGGCCTGTAAAGACGATGCAGAAACACAGTTTTGTATCATTTCCTTCCTTTTTTAGGCAGACGGCGCCGATCCCAAGCTTCACGCTCCACACCTGATTGCTTTTTGTGTGAGGTAAGCGAGTGAAATACGAGCTCTTCCTTCATCTCAGCGACTCGCCACGTGTCTAATGAGGCATCAGGATGAAGTAGTTTGTTGTCTCTCGTAACCAGATGGATGTAGGCCCTGATTAAAACCAATTAACTCTCCCCCAGATCTAAATAACTTTTCTGTCATTAATGCACATATTTTACACCTCATTAGAGGCCCAGTAATTGGAGGTAAAAAAGAGGAAGTGATTTGCATTTTAGATTCACAATATGCTTAGGATGGGAGAACAGGACATGCATGCAGGGAGGAGAGGGGAGAAATGATGCAACGTGGCTTAAAAGACTGCAGGCCACATCTGTTTGAGCTTCGCCAGCTTCAGGAGGCGACACATGATTTCTTCCAATTAACTGCGGGGATTTGGATTGTTTTTTTTTAGTCTACAGTGCCCCGTCCTCTGTGTGCTGAAATGTTCATCGTGGGGTGAAACAGGCAAGATGTTAACTCATCTTTAAATTTTTAATCTTTTCTTTTACCACCGAGCGTGTCGTTCGGGCACCGCGTCTTCTGAAATTTCCTCGCCTCTTTCATGGAAACATATTGGGGCAGAATTTGCCAGCTGTCGGCCTCCTCTCCCTTCTGCTGCCATTATCCTCAGGCCCCACCCCGCCTTATGGCCGGCCAGCCTGCCAGGAACAGGGGCGCCGCTCAAAATCAAAAGGTGGCTATTCTCAATTCAGGCCATCATCATACACTTAACCCCCCCACCCTGTACCCTTCACCCTTCCACCAACCGTGCAGGCAGAACAACCTAGATATTGCACAAATGCGGCCGTCCACGTTTGTTGCCATGATGGCGTGTCACACACACAAGGCAGGGCTTTGGCTCAGCGGATCGTGCCTCTCATGTGACCATATGCCAACCTCTTCATCCCCCTTTATCATTCAGCAACATGTCTGTCTCTGCAGCGGGACGCACACAATAAACACCCTGCAGCTCGTAATTTCTTCCCTGCCGGAAGACCAAACTCTGTACCATATAAAAAATCTGTGTGAACGTGTGGACATTTCCATTGGAAAAACTATGATCAGTTAAAATATATCCAGTACATTTGCATTCACACATAGAGCAGAAATCGGAGCAGAAGTCATTGTTGGAGCCATTTGTTTCTTTTTTCTTCTTTTTTTTATTTGATCACAGTAGGTGGCGGTAAGTAGGGGCACCAGGTTCATTAAATGACAGTCACAGGTGATGAAAGTCTTAATTGGCTTGGGAGCCGGATTTTCACCCTTTTATTTGCACTTTTTGATTTCGTTTAGTGTAATCTCCCAGCAAATCCCAACAAACAATGGAAAATAAACTGGATCATCACCCAACACAAAGTAAAATGTTTTGGACCTCTGTTTTTTTTCAAGAAGCGTGTTATAAATAATCTCTCCCCTCACCCAGCTGAGTGACTTCTATAGTCTATTCCAGTCATAAATATTTTCTCTACACCTTTTAGACCGTAATGGCTAACGTAAAATGCTAATTGACAAAATGTAATCCTTCTGCATAATGTGTCTATCATGTAAAATAGTTTTAACTGCCCTGTTATTGCTGAAACAGGCTTTACAAATAGACTGGACATGATGCAGATAATAGGTGTGACTAGCTCAGACATGGCGAACTACGGCCCCCGGGCCATATACGGCCCTTTATGCTTTTTAATCCGGCCCGCCGAACTTGTCCAAATTATAGTAGAAACCCATGGATGTCTAAAAACCTCATTAATTTCCCTTTCCCCTGCAATACCCTTGTTTCCTGAAAAGATTGCACACTATTCTAGACACGTTGGCGTACAACTTTCTATGGCGTGATTTTTGTGCCCCCAGGTTTGCGGGCACGGAGCTATCTGAAGGAGCAATAATTGTAAGCGTGTGCATATGAATCTCAGGTGCGTGCGCTCAAAGGTGCTCGGAAACGCGCTCAACTCTGACAAACTGCTCCCTCAGCTCACTCTGCTCGCGCTCAACTGTCTGCGCTCGCAAATCTACATTATATGTAAATGAGCCGCGCTCCCAGTTAATTAAAGACTGGCCTTTTTCATCCAGTTAAATGATTCTTTCCAAATACACAAAGTTGATTCATACTCTGAGACTCACTAACATTTCAGCAAAGTTGCGAGCGCAGACACAGAGCCGAGCGCGAACAGAGTGAGCTGAGGGAGCAGTTTGTCAGAGCTGAGCGCGTGTCCGAGCACCTTCGAGCGCGCGCACCTGAGATTCATATGCACACGCTTACAATTATTGCAACTTCAGATAGCTCCGTGCCCCCAAACCTGGTGGCACAAAAATCAGGCCATAACTTTCCAGCTCCTTTTGGGAAAGGGGAAGGGAAATCACTTATTAAGAGTAAAGAAATGGAAAAATGGCAAAAAAGCGCTCATTAGTTCTAATAAATCCTGCGACTCTTGCTCTCTCTCCATTCCACTGGGGCCTGACCTTTCTCCCCACACTGCCCGGAAAATCTTCTGTTCGGGTTTTCCCCGTTTGATGCCTAATTGGTAAAAATTTAAGGTGCTTTTTCTGCTGTCGCCGGTCAAACTCAGCATGGATCTAATGGCAAATGTCACTGTGAATCGCCTGCTGAGATGTTTGGGCAGGAATGAAGATAAGAAAGAAAGAAGATTATATAAAGTACAAAAGTCCATATTAATTAGAAATATTAATATGACAAACCGAAGGGAAGAAATAATAATAATCAGATTAGGAGTAGGTCATACCTATTTAAATGACATTTAATATTTAATAGGGAGGAAAAAAATTGATAAATGTGAAAGATGTGGAAAGACAGAAAACATAGAACACGTATTGATGAACTGTAAACATATTAACCCGTAAGGGAGAAATTGAGGAGAATGGTTGGAAGGACAGGTCAAGAAAGGAGTCTTAAAGGAACATTGGGAAATGAAGGAAACATAATGGATAAGATAAGATAAGATAAGATAGACTTTATTGATCCCGAAGGAAATTGTTTAAAGATAAACAATTTCCTTCGGGATCAATAAGATATTTACACATTAAGGAAATCATCATTTATTTATCTTCAGAATACAAAACTAAAAAATAGAATTTGACTGATGTAAAGTAATGTTACTACACACTCATGCTCCTGGCCCGGCCCCTCTGTCAAATTTTTGAACCCATTCTGGCCCTCAAGTAAAAAAAGTTTTCCCACCCCTGGACTAGCTTGTAGAGAAACACCACAGAAAGCTGTGATTGATGCCAGAGGGGGTTAATCAAAACATTACACTATGTTTGGGATTAAACTCAAGTTTAGTATAAGTCTTAAACATTTGTGGGAAATGGTTTGAATCGGCTATTGTACTGTTTCTGCCATCCTGTGGTTTAAGTACAACAGCAGGGCTAATTTTCACTTTTTAAACTCCGTCTCCTGTATAAGCTGCACCGAATTATGAAAGGCCGAGTTACTTCCCTGCCCTCAGGCCCTGTGTCATATGTTGCCTTAAGACCCGAGGGCCGGTGAAGTCTCTGACAGATTCCACTGAGACTTTTGAGATGTCTAAGTGTCACAATGGAGCTCACACACAGAAAGCCTTGTCAGAGTAATACCCAGAGTTTGCAGTCAATCTGAAGTGGATAGTAGCTGTCAGAGGTGGTGGGTGGATATTTGCAGGGTTTACTGCGGTTACTCTGAGGTGGTGTGCAAAAGCAGAGGCGTGGCACCTGAGTGGGTCAAAGAAGAGAACACTCTTTATCGGTCTTTAAGTCAATTGCTTATAAGCCGTGTTGTCCTTTTGTTTTCCTTCCTTTCTTTTAATATCAAAAGATGATCTGAATTATAACAAAAGCCAATTTTCAATTGATAACATTTAATAGCATAAAAATCTATCCAAACCAACTTAGACTTTGGAGAACAGTGATTGTCCCCAGGCATCAATAACTGATTGCTCCATCTTCTTGTTATTATAACTGAAGTCAACCATTTGCAAAGAGTAAGTGGAAGAATTTTGAGTAGTTTTCAAGCATGAACAGTCCCTCTGAGGTCATGTTATCGCATCACAGTTGGATTTAAGACTACAATTCGACTAGGCTACTCCGAACCCATCTATATTTTTTTCTTGACAAACTTAACAGTGGACTTTGGACTCTACTTGTATAGCGCTTTCTCAAGCCCAGAGGACCCCAAACCACTCTACACTACATTCAGCCATTTACCCATTCATACACAGATTCACATAATGATGTTTGACATTCTGCTTCTGAACATTAGACGAGAGAAATCACGTTTCCATCAACTGTGACGAGTGTCCAGATTATGAAGCAGCACAACAGGCCCATCACTCCCACACAGCTGAATCAAACAGTGGAATCACTCTCTCCGTATGCAGTCAAGTTTTCCAGAGCCCCAAAGTTGTAGACTCCTAGTTTACCACCGTCTTTGACTGTGAACCTAATGTTTTCGTTTAGCAATCCTGTCATTGATCCCAGGTCTATCGAGACAGAAAAACTGTTTCCAGCCTTTCTCTTAATGGTATCATCAACATTGTAGTTCTCTGAAGCCTTAAAGACTCAGAATCGACTTGGTAAGCATTTACATTTCCCAGGACTGGAGAGTTTATCAAAATGTACCGTACCTTGTGCCCATAACCTTATGGAGAAAGGCAGCAGTATCATTTATTAATCATTCAGCTCCTAACAGTGCTCTACAGTTCCAGTTGATTGTGTGTGGTGAAATGGTAAAACTTGTCCTGCCTGTTGCTCTTAAAGTTTTGTTTTGGATCAGATGAGTTTCTTTCCCAAATACAGACAATGATCTTAGTACACCATAGTAAACACTCTACCCCGCAGTACAAAAGTAGAGAAAACCCAGAAACAGCACAGACTAGTTTTCCGAACTAAATTTACAATTTAAAACTACCTAAGGTCACCTTAGATCCCTAACGTGCACTGGAAGTTAGATTATGGAGTCCCTTCTTAATGGTTTTCTTAACTTACATAACACCCAGTAGTGTGTTAATAATTTAAACTACTCCTAATATTTTCATATATTTCTTCTAATTAGTCTTAAGTATCTGTCAGTTTGAGTCCTTTCAGTGCCATTCTCAGGTTGTCCACAAGGGGTCACCAGATCCATCTCTGCTGGAGCACCTTCTCCACCTGCTCATCTGCCCAGGTGCCTCCTGTTGACGCTAACGAGCTGGAGCTGTATAAGAGGAGCGGTGGATCTAGCCTCCAGTAAAGTCTCTAGCAATTATACGTTCTTTAGTTTTTGTGAATTTTCTTGTAGCCAGTTCTCAGGCCCTTTGTAGTCAGTCGTTTTCTAGTTCTCCAGCTTAGCTTTTCAGTTCTCCAGTTGTTTATTTTTGATCTTTCTAGTTTTTGTACTTTACTTACTTTGTTTATTTTGATACTTTCCTGTTTTCCCTTTTTCCTCCCCCTCATCATCTTCTGTGCTCAAACCAGGTTCCCAGCGTCTCCAGTGTACATACCCTTTCAAGATTCTCACCGATCATCACAATCCTCTGGTTTCTCCGCTCTTCTGACTCAGCTCGGCCTGCCCGCTCCAGCAAGTCTCCATCTGCTGCACTCTCCCCCTGGACAAAGCTGAAAGGACTCACCACTCACTCTTTCCTGGCGTCAAACAACATTCACACAAAGAAAGATCTTTCCTTTATTCATCAAGGTCCATCCGCATCACCTCACCTGTTTACCTTTTCAGAGGTCTCAGGTCTCCCACGTCCTTCCTGCCATCCTCTGAGTTCCCCCCGCTGAACTGTGCCGTGCCCTCTGTCTCTGGATCCCCTCCGATGTCCAATGTCTCTGGTCCCTAGCCCGTGTCCGCAGTCTCCAGTTCCCGGACTATATACGCTCCTTCAATAAACTCAAAATTATTCCACTCCTGTTTCATGTGGGTCAGAAGCTTGAATACCATGACACTATCAACTAATTAATTAAAATGCAATTAAAAGTCTACAGTTGGTCCAAAATGCTGCAGCAAGAGTTCTGATGAAACTTAAAAAGAGAGATCATATCTTCCCTATTTAAGCTTCCCTTCATTGGCTCCCTCTCAAACTTAGAATAGATTTTAAGATTCTTCTTTTGACATATAAAGCCCTCACTAATAAAGCTCCATCAAATATTAGAGATCTGATTACTCCTTATGTCCCTAATAGAGAACTTCGCTCTCAGACTGCAGGTTTACTGGTGTTTCCTAGAATCTCTAAAAGCAGAATGGGAGGCAGATCTTTTAGTTATCAGACTCCTCTCCTGTGGAACCAGCTTCCACCTTTAGTCCGTGAGGCAGACACCCTGTCTAGTTTCAAATCTAGGCTTAAAACCTTCCTTTTTGATAAAGTTTATAGTTAGGAAGAGGTAGAGAAGACACCCTAATCCGGTTGGGGGAAGAACTCAATATAGACAGACGGTTCTCCTTTGCTCTACCTTCTTCATGTCTCACTCTATAGGGTTAAGTTATTTAAGTTTTTCTGTAGTTCTACTGCTATAGGCGTAGACTGCTGGAGGACAATCTGACCACTTCTCTCTCTGCTACTTTCTTCCTTTGTCCAATTTAGTTACCGTTATTTCAACCTCGTTAACCTTTTGTTTTCTCTTAGTGTTCTTCTCTCCATAGTAACCACACCTGGTCTGGCGTTCTGTTAGCTGAGACAGCTTCTTGGATGAGAACATGGACTGAGATGCTTCCAGTGTCGCTCTACAACTGCTGCTATAAACTTTTTTTTCAGTTTCATCTCAATCTAATTTAGTTTACTGTCTTTTCTAACCCCCAGTCGGTCATGGCAGATGGCTGCTTGTACTGAGCCAGGTTCTGCTGGAGGTTTCTTCCTGTTAAAGGGGAGTTTTTCCTCTCTACTGTCGCTACATGCATGCTCAGTATGAGGGATTGCTGTAAAGTCAACGACAACACAAGCCATTGTTTCTGTCTGCTGATTCCAGAGGAGTGAATGCTGCAAGTCAATGACTCCATGAATCTGCTGGGGTTCCTTAGATTGGAAACTTTTTCAAACTGGTTTATGATGTGTCTTTGATTTTAATAGATTTTCTTGTAAAGTGCCTTGAGACTGTTGTAAATTGCCGCTATATAACTAAACTGATTATTGATTCTTGATTGTTGATTCTTCTTAATGTTTCAACCTTTCATTGATTTCTTTTGAAGCTCTCTCTGGGGTTCTTTCAAAATTTGGTTCTAACTTGTGCCACTTAATTTTTTTTCACTATAGTTACTGTACTTAATGTAAAATGTGGGCCTAAAACCTGTAAAGTATCTCGTATAGCTTTACAGGGCAGCAACTTAAACAACAACATGATGAGATGAGTTTGGGCTGCAGTCTGGGCTCCTTTCTCTCCAGACGCCAGATATCTGGTGAGGTTTTGCAAAGTAGGATCCCGGCTGGCGTTTCCTCATTAGAGTCTTTCGTTAGGCTCATTTTGATGCTGTCATTGTTCATTTCCACAGCATCTCCCCGCCCAGACCTCCATTACTCCAGACAGGGAGAAGGACAAGAGGTAAGCGGATTATTTATCTGCATGTCTCCATAAACGGTCTCCCCTCATTTCAAGGGCTCAGGGCTCATTAGACGACTAAGGAGTTTCCAAACAGAGGCTCAGGTGGGTTGAGTAGACGGAAGGGTTTAAACGCAAGCAGGAAAAGATCAGTTAGTGTGCAAGATGTGAGATTGTTACTTATAATTTCAGTGATGATACTGGAGTCCTTTTCACAACAATTTTAAGAAAACCAAAAATAAATAAATGAAGAATTTTGAATGAAAATGTTGAACATGCGTTTAGCTTAAAATATTTATTCAGAGTATTTTAAACCTCTGGTTCATTACGTGTCGGCGTTGGGGGGGCTTGTGTCACTAAACAAACGTGGCCTCTCAGTTTGTCTTGTTTTTCGTGTACGCCCGCGTTAATTCGGCGCTAACAAAAGCGCTCATTAGTTCTAATAAATCCTGCGACTCTTGCTCTCTCTCCGTTCCACTGGAGCCTGACCTTTCTCCCCACACTGCCCGGAAAATCTTCTGCCCGTGTTTTCACCGTTTGTTAATTGGTAAAGATTTAAGGTGCTTTTCCTGCTGTCGCCGGTCAAATTCAGCATGGATCTAATGGCAAATGTCACTGTGTATGTTTGGGCAGGCGTATAATTTTATTTATTTGTGGTTGTGTTTTTTGTTTTGTCTCCCCCGATCTCCACAAACGATGTTTACATCAATCAGATATGGAGATAAATTTGACCCAATATTATCAAAAGGAGAAAAAAAAGATTTTAATAAAAATTTGAAAAAGATGCATTATTAAGTAAAAATTCTGAATCAAAAAAGTAATTTACAACAAATATGCGAAAGTTCACCTTTATGCAATTTGCTAATTTTTCGAATCAATATTTCTGAATTTCTTTTATGAAATTATTTCGTGAGAGAGACTTTAAAGCAACACTAAAGAAGTTTCAGTTTTGGTCAATTTTGGCAGCCTAGTTTGGACAAAACAGTGTTTAGCCTGAAGGAAGACTTCTTCCTTCCACTCAATCTTCTGTTAATTTACTCGAATATAGATTTTTATGAGCAACAAGTTTGTTCAGCAATTACTTTTTATGTTTAATTCATCAAAATTCCAAAATGTAGAATATATGACTCGATTCTATATAATATATTCAAGGATTCAAGGTTTTTATTGTTTACATGAGATTCACCTTCTAAGATGACTGAGCCGAATTTAAATGCTGATGCCCAGAGAAAATCCTTTCAATCTGATTAAGCTCGAGTCATTTTACACACAACCAGCTTTAAATTGCAGAAAACAAAAAAATATTTAAACACGTGTAAATTTTTTGGCTTCTACGTCCAAAATATTGTTCTATCGCACAAAATCTCAACAAAATACAGTAAAACCTGTAACATGAGATCCACTAGGGGTGTGAATACTTTTGGAGGACAGCGTATATCAGACTAACTAGCTCTTCAAACCAACACCAGCAGGAATTTATTAGTGTGTCAAAGATCAGAGAGTTAAAAGATAAAAAACTATCAGATCCAACCGTCCCTGTGCAGCTCGTGTGACATTCAGAAAAAAAGGTCAGGAGAAATGCCCAGATCTGATCTACAGAACCTCTGCAGAACCCGTGTCTCCTGGGCCTTGTGTGGATGTGAACAGAAAGCAGCCAGACTGAGGTAAAACTTTGCTTTGCCTCCGCAGGAGGAAGGAGATTGTGTGACAAATCTACTCTGATTGGTTTATTAATTTAAAGGTCACCGTTGTGTTGAAAGCGCTGCTTTGTGTTATCTTGTCAGCCGTTTATGATGACGTGTTGTCGTAGCACGCACCACTTTCAACACTGGTGTAAAATTGAATCTCTTGACACAACAACAAAAAAGAAAAAAGCTCCTCTGCTGATAGCGCGACTGTTTCCTCGTCCTGCCATCTCTGCAGCCAAGCGAATGATCTGCTTCTCTCCTTATCTGAGCTCTCAGTTCCTCCCTCCAATTATGTCTCGCTAACAAACATGAAGCATAGCAGGCATCAGATTGGCGCCGTTCGTTGGCAGACGCCTACCCTTGAGACCACGTCCCCGCGCCTCAATTAGCCTTCCATTCCGGCGGTTTCCGTCGGGGATTGGCGACGGAGACGGATCATTTTAAAGATGCCTCACTCACCCATCATGTGCTAAAAGGCGCCATAAAACCGATTGTTTTCCTTGCGGTTAATGTGCATCGTGGAGGAGAAAGCACGAGAGATCTGGGCGGATGGATGGGGGAGTGTGTGGGGGTGCTTGGTTAAAGTAAGAAGAACGCGCTCCTGTGAATCAGAACATATAAATCAGGAGTCAATGTGGCATAGTGGATTTCAGCAGGCAGCGAGTAAACAGCCCATTAGATTTAGCCGAGCATCATCACGCTCCAAAGTCTCTCTCCACTCTCACTATCAGGTTTTTATTAGTTTTTATTTTATTTCTGCCTCTCTTGATTTTGTTAATGCTTCCGCTAACTGACTCTGTCCTCTAAATATGTTGCATCCTTTAGTTTCCCCTTTAGGGAAGCGAGTAACTGTGTTGGCGTGTTGAGTAACTGCAGCCTGACAGACTGTGCTGTCACAGAGTTCCTCTCTGTACTGGGTGTCTCTTCGTTTGCCTTTAACGTGATTCACCAGAGCAAAAACGGGGCACTTAGCCGTCCTCTGGTTTCTGCTGTTGCCTGCATCAGCATCATCATCATCATCATCATCATCATCAGGCGAGGGCTTTGTCGTTTCCACTGCACATTGGGCAGTAGGGCAGCAAAGGTCCGTTTCAGCCTCAGCAGCAGCTGAACAAGAGCAGATGTGCTTCTCGGAGAGGGGGAGGTGAGCGTAAGACGTGCGCCACAAAATGTCTGTGTGGGGAGGGGCGAGGGCGCAGCGTCAGGCCGCGGCTCAGCTCTGCTGCTTGTCTCGTCTCGTTGAGCGTAAGTGCCGTCCTCTGCTTCTTACAGGCAGCAGTTGAGCCAGTCGCAGTGGGGTCTGAGCACTCCTCTCTCCACTCAGCCTGGCGTCCGCCAGCTCGCGGGCTGACATTTCCAGAGGTGCTAAGTCACTCAGCATCTTGTTACTCCCCCTGACAAGTCGAGCTGGATCACAGTGAGCGCCAGCAGTCTCAGGACTGGACCAGGCGGTGGGGAGGAAGTCACCAATCCTCCCTGCTGGAGGTGGTGAGATCTCAAGGTGTTTACAGAGGATCGGGCGAGGTGTCAATCTTGCGTCTGGCCCCGGCAGGCCACCCCTGGTGTCAGTCAGGTGTGAGGGGCGGACCAAGGTTGAGGCTGGGGGGTGGGGGGTCGGTTGACGAAGGGTAAAATCATTGCAGTGACAGCTCCGCGGTGTCAGCGGTCAGATTGCCCAAAACCAAACTTCATGGCAAATTTTCTTGGACACCGCAGTCGAGAGTGACACAAGTTCCCAGAGCCGGAGGTAAAAATAGACGCTTGATTCACTTGTCATTTTGCAGAGTGCAGTCGCAACAAAGCACGAAGGAGTCCGGGATCATCTACTCATTCGGCCTGTCAGCTGGAGACTTATTGGAGGGTTTATAGAAAAGGTCACTCCACCACTGAGCGTACTGGAGTCGCAGTTGTCATGCTGCAGAGAAACTGAGCCGCACCGAATCTCTCCAAGCAATCCCTGACCCACCTTCTTCAGCGACATCACAAAAGCAACAAACACGGCACCGTTATTACCTGTGTGTACAACGCTAAATGATTTAAACCATCAAATAAATGTCATTAAGGAATGTTCATAAGAAGATTCAGTTGATTATTTTATTTTAGGTGAAAAAAAGAAAATCTAAAAACCTATACAAGTCAGTTATAACACCCAAAATTGAACAGGCCCTCCAAAATAAAAACGTGATTCTGTGATAACAGAAAATCCTGCAAAATCAAAGAAAGCGTACAGAATATGCAGGGATGCGCATAAATAGCAATGAAGCGCAGAAATCACTGAATTATGTAATTTCGCCTGATTTTAATGATCTCTGAAATAATAGATTTTCTCACTTCTGACTGACACTAACCCCCCCTCAGCCAAAAGTGAACGGTCCAGCGTGTCACGTAGTGATGTCATCACCTCCGTGCGCCACCTTAACAAACACACGTTTTGGTCCCAGCAGCAGCGGCGGCACGTCAGGACGTCCGCCATATTGGAGGAGGCAGATCTGTAAACTAATAAAAGCAAATGAACTGAAGTTGATCCAGCGTCTTACTACAGGGAGCTTTAAGTTAGTTACAACTGGCTTTGTTCTTAGAGAGATTCTGGATTTCAGAACTAAGCAATGTTCATATTTTGCTCATACTACGTTATAGATGACCTTAAATGGTCCAAGACTCTTAAGTTAGCATAACGGGACTAAATAACTGGCTAAGCTATGCTGCTATGTTATGTCATGTTTGCTGCTTAATATATGAAGGAGAAACATGTTTATTCTCCTACATTTGTAAGCATTTTCACTGTCTTCTGCATATTTTTGCACTTTCCTGCATTTTCAACGCAGAAAACAGGACTTTTGCCTGCTCTTTTCTGTGGGGATTGATTTAATAAGGGTCGACCTTGCTGCAAAAAAAAAAAAAAAGGCCTTCTCCATTTGCTGTGGAGGAACCCCAATCCTGAAGCTCTTTACAGGCTTAGCAGCCTGTTTGAGATCATGCTACTGCCTCTCCTATTTAGATCTGGACTTTGACTAGGACGCTCTAAAACCCTGATCATTTTGTATTAATTCTTAAAGGCACCTAAGAGAAACCAATCAACCACACAAGGAGCCGAAGAAGGTTAGCATGGCCATTGCTTTCTTACGCAGTTCTGAACGAATCTCATCTCCCCTGGTCACTCTTGTCAGGGATTCCTCCCATTGAGCTTGATTCCCCAGGATGAATTTGATTATGGAGGTTTTTAGCTGTTTCTCACAATAAAATCAAGACTCAAGTAACAAGATCTCTGTTTAAAAATTAAAAAAGCACAGCAAACAATTTTTATTGAATTTCGGAGAGGAAACAGTTTGAAACCACTGGTCCACTCTCAGGTCTTTGACGTGTGCTGTGAGTCAGAGTGACTGACAGCTTTCAGATTCTTCTCCCCATCGCTGTGAAACAAAACAAGATTATTTTTTTTACTGATGGGAAACATCAGTATCGGCGCCGCGCTCGTTGGTCGGCGTCCATGCAGCCACGCACTTTGGACGGCATGTTGCTCCGGGTACAGATGTCTGCGTGGACCGCTGCCAACGTGATGCTGACATCATGCATCAGCCACAAAACAAACAGTTCGCTGCCACCACCAAACACTCCAGATCGCAGGAACATACAAATGTAAGTACACCTTTCAGATCATTTTTTCGCACCTGTAACTGAGTTTTAGCTGAAAAATATCTTGATTTTATTCCCAGAAATCAAAACAGGTTAAGTTTAAGCACTTCTTTGACATTCAGTGTCTTCTGGCTTCCCTTTTTCTGTGCGCTTCCGTATGTTCCTCCATCGTCTTTACGTCTCTGGGAGACGGGTCGGGTTTTGGGGAGAGGACGCGGACGAACAGCTGGGCCCCATCACTTCTCATCCGGAGCCTGGGAGAGACGTCGCTGACAGAGTGATGCACAGAGTCTGTCCCCGCTAATGACTGCGTCATTCTCCATCATTATCGCCATCATTAGGAAATTAGGGGGGACAGAAGGTATTTACTGTAAACCTGCCACCTCCCAAGGAGAGATAAATAGAAACTGATAAATGCGATTGCGTGACGCTGCCTGTCTATTAACCTTCCCATTTTCCAGCTGCAGCATATGCACATTTAACAATCATTAATATTCTCTAATTGGGCCGGTTTCTTGTGGGTGAGATGCTCCTGATGAACGACGCAGAACAACAGAGGGATGTTTACAAATTTACATTAAGATGAAACCGTTTTTCCAGCTACAACTAAAATCATTTTTCACATGATCCTCATCCTGTGTTTTCTTGCAGATGCCAGGCTTTTGTTTAACACTTCACCAACGAGGCTGCGAGGAGACAGACTAAGGGGCATTTAACATCTTGCTAACAGCTTGGCAGCACTGCAGAGGCTGATTGTTCGCTGTTTGACCGCGTTACAGCTGGACAACAGCGCGTCAGGACCAGCGTCAAGGGCATGGGCACAAACACACCCACAGATATCACATGTGCAGGCCGGCAGAGGGGAGTTCAGCCCGCTCAGCAGATATCTACAGGACGTATGTTCTGGGTGACACAAAGACACAGACTGAGCTGGGGGCAAGGAGACTGTAGATGGTGGGATGGAACAAGCGTTCACAACTGGTTAGTTTGGGTGTTTCTCCAGCCGTTGTTGCCATCTGAACAGCAGTGTTCACTGGCTTTGGGAGTCTCACTTTGTTTTGCGATGTATTGTTTTACGTTTGTTTTTTATGAGACTTTTTACTTCTTAATTAGTATTTAGTAATGTCTTATTTCTTTAAATTGGGCTTTGAGCGAGCGAAAATTTTATTTCATCTCTGAAAGTGATCTGCAGTGGAAGGAAAAACTTTCCTTCAGAATCTACAAACTGTTTTCAATCAGATCTTTATGTAATTTATTATTTATCACAATTTATATTATAGTTATAAACGACACCAAAGAAGCGAGAATGTTTGTAAATGTTTGGGTTGGTATGGCTGCGTCGTTTTCATCGTTTCGATCACATCTTGCAGACTTCTGTTGTTTGTCCAGCCGTCAAAATCAGAAATAAAATCCGTAGTCGCCATCATCAATGATGCTTAATGGGATTAGATATTGCAAATGTATTTTTATAATGACAAACAAGGGAAAAAATAAGTTGATGTGCATTTTATGTAGCAATTACAAGAGTAGGGGGGATCTAATGAGGATAATTTGAGTTTTAATTCTGAACCCAATAGTGACTGGCAGAGTCTATCAATTACAGCATTAAAACAGTCGCCAGATGCAGCAGACGCGGCGGCCGCCCAGCAAAGTGTCGCCTAAACTGCTGTCGCCTCCACTCCCGTCGCTCGCTGGCATAATTGCAGTTTAACCAGTTCATCGTAATCACACAACAGAGAGGGGAGGCAGATTTTTACACTCATGGTGGGTTTTCAGGATAACGCTGCATCCACAGCAATCCAAACAGTTAACCTGCATGTCATCTAATACTAGAATAATCCTACATCAGAAAATGATGTAGACTTTAGAAACAAGGGGAGAAATGTGTAACTGTTTTCTGGAAGAATACAAAATAAAAAAACGCGAATGTTGACAGCAAACTTCTAACCTCCAATCAACTTCTGGTACCACTTAGGCGTGATCAGCCTTTCCGTTTCCAGCTGCAGGCAGCAAGACCAGCAGATGGATGCTCTCTTCATTTAATGGCCTCTTGGAGTTTTTTTATTTTCTGTAGGACGAAAGTGATCCTGCTCAGTCGTGTTTTTGCACCGAGGGAGGAAGCTGGGGTACCTGGTAAGAATCCCCATATGCACAGAGACCCAGACACCACCATACTAACTGCACCACCTTGTAAAGGAACTGGAAGCACAAAAATAATTTCGTTTTTTCATGATTTTGCCTTTTGATTCATTGAAATTGTAAATACATTTATAATAACCTTTAAAATATGCAGATACATAGATTAATTTGTTTTATTTTATTTATTTATTTATTTTCAAAAATCATAAATAGCAAATGTGGAGCAAAGAATATTAGCCGCGTTTTTAAACAAATGTCAAATATTCATTAATTCATTCTAGTTACAGAATGCCGGGGGCCCATCTTTGATTATGTTGTCCCAAAACTGTCAGCTGGCCTGGAGACAACATTAATGAACCACATATTACATCCTGTAACTCAGTAATAGACAATTATATCTTCTCATGATCCCTAGATTTCCATCAGTATGAACATGAACACCTTCCAAGCTCTCGTGTCGATGGTATCAAATAACCACACAGTCCGACATTACGGAAACCACCTGAGGTCCTGTCGTTTTTTCGCTCCAGAAGACCCACAGCTCGGTCGGCGGCGGCGGCATGCCCACATCCAAAAGTTTCCTCAAGAACAGATGAAGAAAGAAGTCAGGAGGCTGGATCAGCTGGCCTGTGATCTCCTCCGCGAGCCAAGCTGTCTGATTGGCTGGAGGGCTGCAGGGCCATCTTGTCTCCCTGGCAGGCAAGTGGCTCAAGCAGTTTGGTTGGGGAGGAGTGTAAATGTATGTGTTCGTGTTGGAGAGTGTGTATATATGGGTCGAGAAGGGGCAAAAGAGCTTAGGCGACAGTGTGTGGATGTTCATGTGTGTGGGGAACTGTGAAGATGCCTTTCAGTATATGTGTGTGCGTTGTAGCATATGCAAGTTGATGCACTGGCAGTTTGTAGGTTTTCTTAGAAATCTGAAAAATGGCCGAGATATCTTGTAAATGGCTGCGCAATCAGTTTTTTTTTTTTAAAAGCTCTTTTTCAGTTTTTAATGCTCTGATAACTGCTGATTTGCAGCTTTTTTTTCTTCATATATTGCTGAAACTGGTTTTTTATATACTTTTGGTTCCGCCTAACAACAAGGATCCCCTTATAGATGGCTATGAAATGGTATATAAATATGTAATTTTATCTTAAAAATAGTATAAACTCATTTTTTTTCAGTATCATCTGCATCTATTTTAGTTTTCGCTCTCTTCAAACCTCCAGTCAGTCGTGGCAGACGGCTGCTTGTACTGAGCCTGGTTCCGCTGGAGGTTTGTTCCTGTTAAAGTGGAGTTTTTCCTCTCCACTGTCGCTACATGCATGCTCAGTATGAGGGACTGCTGAAAAGTCAACGACAACACAAGCTACTGTTTCTGTCCGCTGATTCCATTTCAAATTGATTTGTTAATGATGTATCTATGATTTTAATTGATTGTCTTGTAAAATGCCTTGAGACCACATCTGTTTTAAATTGGCGCTATATAATTAAGCTGATTCTTGCTTCTTTATAAATAATTCATTGATGTTCATAAGGCATTAATTAGGTTAGATTAAAAGACGCACTGACCAAAAAATGAGCCCAATCTGTTCACCTATATACAACATTGTATCCAAAATAAACATTTGTAAAGTATATTTACTGTGAATACGAGGCTGTAACTTATTCTGAAAGGCTCAATATTTGGCCATATAATGGTCAGGTTGTTTCTTTCTCAATTTATTGGAACGTCAAAGTAATCAAGCAATACCAATGTATTCTGAATCCACATCTACAGCCTATCAATGTCATTGGTAGCTCCTCCAGGCTGTTAGTCTTAAGATCTGAGGAACTTTTAACAAATCAAGCACTTTTAAAAATTCAATTTTGATTTAAAAATAGTTATTTATCCCAAAGGAATAAAGCTGTTGTAATTCGTATCATCCAAGTTTCCTTAAAGAGTCACTGTAGATGGGACTGCTGTGGGCAGGAAGGACTTGCATTAGCAGCCAATCTTGCAAAAACATTGCATACATGCAAACGGCTCATTTTCCGGTTAGTAGAGACAAAATTTCACAATAACATGTACTAGATTTAGATTGAATCTGTTTCAGTCAGCTCTGCAGTTTACTTCATGGGATGTCTTTCGTGTTTTTTCCCTTGTTCATAAATGATCATGGTTAACTGATATTTATTGAATTAGGTTACCATAACTTGCAGATCATCTAAATTGTGGTTAAATTGTCTAAATCCAGACTTGGATCTGGTTGAATTTGGCTAAAAGCTTAAGCTAAGAGAGAAAAATAGGCAGAGGTTTAAACATTGTCGTTAATAAAAAAACAAAAACTGTTCCTTTCCCCCTTTTTTTGTATCACAGTGTTTGCAATGTTAAATAAGAGCAAAAGATCACAGGATATAGGGGTTAAATGCATGGTACACGTTCAGTAACGTAGCAATGCCCTTGACTTATGCTAAGTATGGTTGAATTTAGTGTTTTACTGTCAGCTTCTGCTTGAGCAATAAATGAAATAAAAATATTTCATGGAGTTTTGCAGCTTCTCTATGAGTTTTTATTTCCTTTTTTTAACTTTTATTGCTTCATTTCTGGCAGAAACTTTACTTTGTTTTAAATTTTTTGGGTCTCCATGCAGCTGGAAGGATATTGACTTTTGAACATTTGTTGCGATGCATAAACTGCAGTTTACAACTCAGAGCAGCTGATTAACATATTTGAAGCTCTCCTGTAAATCTCAGATAAGTTAAAAAGGAAAGCCCCAGTTTATCCACAAAAAGAGGAAAGAGAAAAGGAGGAAGTTCCATCCATCTTGATTCTGTCAGGAAATGTTTTAATGACTCGAGCAGAGGTGGAGTTGAGTGAATAATAATTTATTGTTGGGGTTGAAATTAAACAAAAACAGTAAAACGGAAACAATACAGGGAACTACAGGCAACCGGAGACGAAACGCGAGACGTAAACAGGAGCGGAGGCGGGACTACAGAAATGTAAACAAGCGGAACGACACTAATAAACAAACACAACTAATAGCACGGGAAGGGAGGAAGTAAACTAAGACAACGAAACTAATAACTACCCGATGGGAAAGAGACAAG
>JAVLVB010000595.1:342151-356773 GCA_032876305.1 Orestias chungarensis
ACCGGGGTGTGATTGGTGGAGAAGAAGATTAGATTATTGGAAACAGCTGTAAATGATAATGAGTGGAGAACACACACATGAGGGAACACACACACACGGGAAGAAAACAGAGAACAGGAGAGTGGAGGAACAAACTAGAGAACGTAACCAATACAAATTAACAACAAACTGAACCAAATCAAAACATAGATCATGACAGATTCATTGATAACAATTAGCAATGTGAGATCCCTAGCTGTTAAGCTTCTGGAGATTCTTCATTGAATGAGCAATAATACAGAACAGCATTCTCTTCGTCAGACCATTATGCAATAACAGAGAGTCTTCAATCAGAGGCTTCTTCAGATCTGTGGTAATACAGGCAGCTACTGTAGATCATCCTGCCTACAAACACTTGGATAACAAGCTAAAACATTAAATTTTTCTTCTAGGATTAGCAAAGTATTCTTTTTTTTAAAGACATAAAGGACAAATCCGTTGTCTTTGAAAGAATGTTACACTAACAACAAACCCTTTTTATCATGTTACACATTCAGCCAGCCTCATATGCAGGTTGCCCTAACCTTTCCTAGTCTTAACAGGAGGTGGGAGGTGGTGTCAGCCCCAGTGTGTGTGGTGGGGGGGATTATGACTTCACTCGCCGTGTTGCTGTGGTGCTTTGACACCCGTGGCCTTCTGAAGCCCAGACACCCCCTGTGGAGCCCAAAGAAACATGTCACCTTGATCACGGTGTCACCAGGAAAGTGCCAGTGCACAAACTCGCTTCTCCCTTTAAAAAAATATATGTTGCTAAAGCTGTCGGAGCGTCCACTGACAACTAGACCCCCCCCGACCACAGCGTCCAGGTTTACTTTGGCTCGTTTCTGCTCACTCAGATCATTTTCAGTCAGCGAGTCTGACTGCTTACCTGGTCTGGCACTGTGGAAAGCCCACAGCTACCAAGGACGGGTGCGTCGTCAGGGCAACCAAGGGCTGCGAGGTGGAGAAGACGATGTGGTGCTCAGTGGTGGCTCTGTGGCGCATCCGCCAGTTTCTCTCCGGTGACAGGTGATAAAGTTTGAAATGCCAGCCCGCTGCACTCCAGGCGCAGGTGTGGAGAATATGTCCAGGAATAGCTGAACCCTCTGTTCACAAGTCTGTAGACACGACTGCAGCGATACCGCCCACCCCCCACCGGACGCCCGTCGGACTGCAGACAATGATGCTTGAGTTTTCCCCTCGACTTCTCTTTTCATAGTTTTTTTGATTGTTTTTTTTTTAGATTTCCTGCTGAAGCATTTGCACGTTTTTACGAGGGTGTGATTTTCTATATTTCAGTATCTAAGCAGGACGGAGGATCACAGTTAAAGCAAAGGACCAATGACATAATTCCAATTTTTTCACCATTGTTTCCAAAACAATTATTTACTTAATACCATTTAACCATATGAATCCCCTTATAGATTGGTAAGAAAGAGTTTATAAAACTGCTAATAAATCATCTTGAAATAGTTTAAAATCAGTAATGGGTGTTTATTGTACATTAACTAAGGGTGAGAGAAAAAGTTAGCCATTTACGCTCACCTGTATATTTTATTTATATTTGATATATATACACAAGTTTCACCCTTGTGTGCACTGTAAACATTTTTGTAAGAAACAATCAAGCACAATTTATTGGACTTTATCACTGCATTAAACAAAAATATCATAAGACTTACATTTATGAATGATTATTGTGCATAGAAGGTATTGTATGTAAGAGTAAAACAAATTTAGGTCAAATTTTGCAAACAAACCAGTTGGTTTTCTCTTATTCTTGCTCCTAATTATAGAATCATAAATGCTTACTAAAGATTTACAATGCATTTTCAGACAGATTCATAAAATATCTATAAACTATTTATTAGCCATCCATACAGCATTTTGGAATATTTAAACTGAATAAAAGAAACTGAATTTGAATTCCTTTACTGAGTCTGTCCTTAAAGTAATGATTAATTTTAGAAACTTAAACGGAATTTAAAGGTTATTACATGACCTACTCCCTCTAAAACTCTATATTGTTGTATCAGAAATTCACTTTCTCACTTTCAATTTTACAATTGTATTTTAATCGAGTCATTCTTTGTTGTTTGTCGTACATCCAGGTCCCTGAAAAGGTCAGATCAATCAAACAAAGATAGAGAAATTTCAGATTTTTATTTCTTGCATGACCCAGATATGTAAAATTAAAAAGCAAATTTTTGAATTTAATTTAAAGTAATAGAATAGAGGGTGATTTTTTTTTTTAGGACAGAGAAATTAAGTTAGCAATAAACATTTAGTGATTTCAAAATAAAATTCTGTTTCAAACCTAAATTATTTCAGTTTTTTAAAAAGTTATGTTCAAACCAACCCAGTAAAGTAGTAGTTAAAGAATTTTGTGACTATTTTGAGTTTTGACTTGCATCTTATTCCATCATTCAGGTAAAGCCTGACCGTCTCCTTCCTGCTCGGGCTGATGTCTCTCTTTGAAATTGGACTCGGAGGACTCAAACACATGGTCACACTCAGACCCTGCTCAGACAGCTGCTGTTCACGCCCCTGATCGGTTCACCGTTTCCCTGTGATGTTGCACTATTCTCACATTAGCCTCCTGACCACGGTCTCTGCTCAAGATGTTTTCAAATCTCTGCAGCTAATGTCTTGCTGGGGGTGGCCATCTGTTTTTTGGAAGTCCCAGTGAAGCTGCTGCAGAGACGGGCTCCTGGCTCCAGCCTCCACCAGGCTCCTGTTGGGGGTAATAATGTGTGCTGGTTCTGAGAGCCCAACTGGTGTCCATGAATTTGTCCTTTACCGCCACTCATCCTTGTCCCAGTCACGCCACAGCGAGGGCAGGAAGCCATCCCGTGATGGAGTGGGCTTCAGGGGGCAGCTTTTCACGGCGAAGAGAGGAGTCTGCAGTTCTCAGCTCTCCTCTGGGCTTCATTTTTAGCAATAAACTCAGCTTTTTTAGTTATTTTTACTGTTTTCTGTTTAAATGAACATTCAGATTAGTACAGTAGACAACCTTTAAGGAGTTTAAGCATCATGAATATGATTTGATTATCCCTAAAAAGCTTAAAAGTATTCTTTATTTCTGTCCTCTGATTCTTTGCTTTTTCAAATAGTCTGATTTTTTACTAAGATCCCTTTTTGGGGGGGGGGGGGTCTGGAGCATTAGATCATTGTAATTGTTTCATTAGGGAGAAAACTGGAGCTAAAACACCCAGTTTCAGAGGCAGATAGCCATATCTCACACAAGCGACGTTAAGCCCAAGTTCAAGGACAGTTCAAGCATCCAGAGAAGGACTCGTAACCTCCATCCGTCTGAATCTGGACTCCTCCGGAAATTATCTTTACAAATATACGATATCCGAGGGGTGTAATTGTCTTCACGCTTATGGTCATTCATGCCTCATTTCATTTTCCATAAGACTATATTTTCCTTGGCGTATTACAAGGGTATACTCCACCTAAGGGCTGGAAATTCACATCACTTCTTGTTTAATTTCTCTTTCTTCGGAGAAAGAAACGTCCCCGTCAGTTTGGATTGGAAGAGATAGCCTCATGTAAAACTTTTATTGTAGCCGTAAAGAGTTGCAGGATCAACCGTCCTCCGCGTGTTGGCAGCACCTCTACAAAGGGAAGGAGGTGAGCAAACCCAGAAGGAGATTAATAGGAACTGAGAAAACCCAGCCACAGCATTCAAAGTCCGCACAAATATAAGTGTTTGTTTTTATCTGGATAAGTTCATGATTTTTTACATATTTTAAGTTTAAGTTTTGTTTTTCATTTAAATGTCAAAAACTTAAAGCACTGATGTTCAAACTCTTGACCACATAGACAAGGTTAGCCAAGTGTAAAGTAGTGACGGTCCACAGTTTTGTTTATATATATATATATATATATATATATATATAATTAAAAATACTGAAATAATTTTGGATTTGAAATAGTTCACTGTAAAACAAAAAGCATGTAGTTTCCTGCTCTATTTCCTCTATTTTGTGGAGTTTGAAGCATTTTATATGTGCTGTTATTTTGCTATTTAGAGCAGTTTTCTTTTGTTCCGTAGTTCTTTACACTAAAGCCACATTCACAGAGGGCAACTTGGGGTCAGGTGCCTTGCCCAGGGCCACATTGACATGTGATAGAGGGCAGCTAGAATTGAACCTGCAACTAGGCGATTGTTTTGAACACTCTAAAATATAGGTAATGTATTGTGCTTTTTTGTGTTAGCTGCGTTAGCATGCATTAGCTGTGTTAGCATGCATTAGCTGTGTTAGCTCAAATTCAAAATGTAAAAAAAGGAACCCAATTAATTGTTTGATTAAAATTTCTTTGGACGTTAAATAATAATAAATAATAAATATTTAAATAAAGACGTTTAGGTAAAAAAGGAAACGTAAGATTGCATCATGAACAACAGCTGAAGGAAACCAATCTTCTGGATTTTCATCAAAACGACGAACATCTGTTTTCATTTCCCGCTTCATTGCACATCGGCTGCAAACAAATCCTCATGTAAGCTGCCTTGTTTTCTTAAACATCCTGCAATTATTGTCGTTAGCTTAAACTGTGTAATGCAGCAAGCTGTTGAATCTCCGCTAAGACAATGGCAAAGACTCGTCCCTTTCAATTGCATCACTTCATTAGCTCCTACAATGTGAGTCCAATTACCCAAAAATCCCCGCTTCCCATCTCTCGGACCGTCTGCAGTGGCTGGCCCGCTGCCAGGGTGCATTCAACGGTGCTGATTTGCCATAATTATCTAAAATGTTCATTATTTTCCAATTTATTCAGAAGGTGTGACAGCGTTTAAGATTCGTCCAGTTATCTGCGATTCGGCCAGAGGCTGACTGGCTAAATTAGCAGCCCTAAAGAGTCTAAAATGCAAATGAGGCCACAATTAAAGATCCCTGGGTGCTTAAATGAAAATTTGCTAGTTTTATTGCGATTTAAATGAAAGCATTTGAATAGATCAGAAGAAAAACAAAGGAAACATTTAGCGAAACAAAAAAAAATGTCATTTTGTCATCAGCTACTTTGACAAAATCCTCCAGAAAACCTTGATGAAGGTTTTACCATTGAGGGTAGGAGGGGTCAGAGTCAAACGGGTGAGGAAGGGGGTGGGGAGGTGGCTTTAGGCAACGAGTAAAACACAATCAACCTTCTCCCCATCTCCTATTGCTGCTGTGGCCCACAGCCCCCCGCTAATTAAAGTGATACAACATCTCACAGGCGAATGCTCACGTCTAATGCGCTGGCGGGGCCCTCCTGCCTCATGTACTCTCACGCTGAAGCTGCAGCTAAGCTCGCACACATATAAAGCTTTCCTGTTTCCAAAGGTCATGAAGTCCAGCAATAAAGATTCCAATCAAACCACCTTACTGCTGACCCCAAGCACCTCAGGTTTGGCCCGAGCCGCCAGAAACGACTATATGTAGAAAGAATTAGAATGTTTGTATGAACACCAATGATTCTTCTGTTGAAATTTTTTTTTTAAAAGCCAAGAAGAACAATTTAACTGGTCGAAAACTGATGTTTAGCTCAAACAAGGTGATTTTTAACAAGATATTAGCTAAAAACCAAAATGATAGCTATAGATTTAATTATGCAACAACACTGCTTTGTATGTAGATGAGAAGCTTGGTTTAGTTCTATTATAGCGACGCTAAAAAAGTTTCAGTTTTGGTGTATTTTGGCAGCCCAGTGTGGACAAAAGGGTTAATGTTAAGCCTGAAGGAAGACTCCATTTCCCATGAGGACCAGCGCATAGCGTGGTAAAATCCTGATCTCCCGGTCGCCTGCAGGTGGATTGAAGTACATTTCTGTTTCCAGTGTCTGTGTGAAGGATGAATAACAATGAGGTGATGAATCTAATTGTGGTGAAATAATGTCATATGATGATGTTGGAGATAAGAAACTTGGGAAAGTGAAGTATGCAGTAAAGCAGTCAGCACCGTTGTAGTTGTTTTGTGTGGCAGGGTTCCTGCCACCCTCCTCAAAGTTGCTTAGTGCTGGTTAAAGTGATACGGACCCCCTCAGGCCATGACAGAGGTATCCTTAACCAAATGTTCACAGGGTTCCATGTCCAGGATTACTGAGAATCAATTTATTACTATAGCGTTGATTCACAACACTTTAGCTGATAAAAAAAAAAATTTGCAATCATCAATGCATTTCAGTTGATTCTAGTTATCAAACAGTGATAATCATTATTCAAATAATTTGTCTTTGTAAGGAACCCAGCAGATTGCATCGAGTAGCCTTGACCTGCCGCATTCACTGCCATTAGAATGGCGGGGACAGTAGGCGATGGCTTGCATTGTCATTGGCTTTACAGGAATCCCTCATACTGAGCATACACGTCGCGACAGAGGTCTAGAAAAATTCCCCTCTAACTGGAAGAAACTCCCCTTTTGGTGTTGGATAAAATGAAAAAGTTAATAACAAGACAGGAAGAGTTTTCAGTTGTTGGAAGCCTTATCTCAGATTATGTTCCCCTCAATAGAGAGCTAGACCAGGTGCAGGTAACCAGACCAGATAATAAGTGAAAGATCAAGGCTTTATCTTGTCACCTAAAAGGTATACCAAAGCAAAGAAAAGTCAAATGTTTTTTAAAACACAAAGAGAAACTTAAAGAGCTTGAGAAAAACCGATTTCAGAGACAGACTCCCAGCAGACAAGGAAAAGAGACAAATAAATCCTTACTAAACAAATTATGGAAAATAAAACACAAAGCCAAAGAAATTAAATCAAGGGGGGGGTGCACAGGAGCACATCTTTAAGAATAGGGATAGATTAAAGCCAAGAGTGACAGCAATACAAATGCCAGCATGAAGACGTTGAAACGGAGGAAATGAAAGGTAAACAAATACGACGATTGACTCGTGAAAGAACGACAGAGAGAAAAGGCGAAGACAAACACTCACCACACAGCCTGTGTTTGGTCATTTGGAAGCAACTCTGCTTCTTGGATGATGTTCTTCTGATCACAGTGTACGTGTGTGTGTGAGCACGTGCACACCAAAACCAAACACACACAGGGCGCCACGCCTTGAGTCTAGCCTGCCAAGACCAAAAATGAAGTGGTCAGTGGACAGCTTGGCCTGTCACAGGAAGCAGTGGGCCGCCGCGCCACATGTAGCTTCGAGGACAGGGGGGGGCAACGGGGAGCAGGCACTAAGGAAGCCCCCTATAACCTGATCTCATCACGCCACATCTGCTCGGCTGTGAACCCTTGAGGTGCAGATGCTCAAGGCTCTGAGTCGTTATCCATATTTGATGAGTTTGTTTTACTGGGTGTGTGTGTGTTTGTGTTTAAGCCTTTATTTGACGTTGTTTTTAGCATAAACCCAAACCCACAACCATCCTCACTTCTCCTGCATGTAATAATGACCAAAAGTCTTCTTTGACTTTGAAAACCTAAACTTTACTTAGCAGGCTACTCAACAGAGAACTGCCGGGGGGGTTTTAGCTAAAGTTTTAATCCATCTTAAGAATCCATCTTGGTTTTCAGTGAGACAGACTTTCTTGCATTGTTTTAAATGGGTCGTCCTTAACAGTTCCCAATGCTTTCTCCCAGGTATTTGCTTTTTCCCATTCCTTCATATATTTCTACATCCTCTTTAGTTTTTTCCTCGGAGGAGTACGAGTCGCATCGGTACGCGAAGCTGCCCCACCCCTAAAGGCAGCGTCGGCATCTGTCTCACTCGGTTTCTGTTGTCTCTTTTCCGTGAGCGACACTTGGCTCGACCAGTGGGATGATCCTGTTCTAGATCATCACAAGTTTACTGTACATTTTCTATCTAACGTGCCCTTATTATTCATTGTCCATTAGCTTTTTACTGACTATTTTTTGACTTCCACAGTTATACGGGACAAAGTGCGTTCCTCTCCAACTCAACGCTGCTTTTATTTCCAAATACGTGACGATTCCGTTTTTCAAGGGACGGTCGGCAACCCTAACTACAAACCAGTTGACTTTTAACACATGAGAGAAAAAAGAAGTCCACCCTGGAAAAGTCACCGTCCATCACAGACCAACATAGAAAGACACACGACAAATAAACACGCACACACTCAGACGGAAGGTCAATTTAAGTAGCCCAGTTAACTTAAGAGACCAATAGTTTTTTGTTTTTAATTCATGGAAATGTCAGGTTTCTCATGGCACTATTAGGCATGAGTTGGTTGGACTACACAAAAATAGCATTTGCACTCAAAATACGCAAGTTAAAGTGCATCTTCAAAGCTTGAAATGGGTTTAAAAAAAAAGATTTGTGTGTGTGTGAGTGTACCAAGTGCAAAGCTGACACTAATATTTCAGTGTCTAATAAATGTCCTGGAGATCTCATGCTAAGGACTGAATGTGTACATCCCTCTTGTTTGTTAGGTTACTTACTATCATACGATCTAAAAATTGTGCGGCTGTGAAAACAGTTGTTGTAAACATCAAAGAAATGCTTTATTGTAAGATCATGAGAATATATACTATTAGTGCAATAAAGTCTTCATCTTATGATGTACTACAGCTAAACTGTCTCTTTGCATGGGTGGCAGCAACAATCTTACAATGACCCCAACCTTTATCTGACTTTTATGAACCTTTAAAAAAAATGCATCTTCATTGATGCTGTTTGATGCGTCTATTAATAAAAGTTGTGGGTTTTCTAATAAATTAATAAATATTATACAACTCTTGATTTCTGGCCTACTAATTGGGGATTCTGTATCTACAGTTACTGATTTCTACTAACTACTGCTAATTTAGGATCTAAGATCGAATTTCAGTTTCCAGTATTCTGGAAATTGTTTGATAATAGGCAAAAAATAACAACTACCGTAATTCCCGGACTATAGAGTGCACCTGATTATAAGCCTGACCCAGTAAATTTTTAAAGGAAAAACTATTTTGTACAAACATAAGCCGCACCTGTATATGAGCCGCATGTGCCCACATTGAAACATGAGATATTTACAAAGAAAGACGGCACACAGAAAGAGTTTTCAAAGTTCGAAACCCGTTGGTGATGGTGGATTTTTTTCACACTGCTCCACGCTGTCAGGATCCCCTGGCAGACTTGTGCAAAACTTGCTCTCCTGTTTATGCTAATTTTATTCATGCACAAAGTGCAAAGTTACACTGGCGGCCATTAGAAAAAATGCATAAATTAGCCGCATCATTCCATGAACCGCAGGGTTGAAAGCTTGTGACAAAAGTCGCAGCTTATAGTCCGGGAATTACAGTATATATGAGTTTTTGATAAATCAATACACAGATCTACAGCCTAAGAAAGGTAAAGTCTGTGAACACACTGAAGCCCCTACAAGATTAGTTTGGACTTTTTCTCCTTAAGATTTCATCAGATTTTGTGCTGGAAAATGAGACAAAAGGAAAAACGTTTGGTTTAGAGCAAATATTGAAGACAGGACAGATTTAGACTCCTCAATCCTACAACAGAGTGAGAGCTGATTCGAGCAGAAGGAATTGTGGATCAGAAACTCTTACAGCCACCTCAATCCAGAACATTTCCCGTTACATTCACACTTCATCCCGCTTGGCCAACTTCGAAGGATATTAGCGGAGGACAAACAATAAAAAACGTGTGCATGCAGTCTGGAACAATAGCTGCACAAATGTGTGTTCTCACCTACCACCCCTGCAGAACATCTTCGTAAAACTTTAGCTCTGCAGTGGACGTGTGAAAGCAACCCCGCAGGCTTTAGCACAAGTGGAGGAAAGAGGAATCAGGCGGATAAAACAAGAACATGAAGGGAGACCTGGAACTTCTAAGAGGTCTTTGTGGAGAGGAACCCGACTTCGAAGAGTTTTTCTGAAGAGGCATTTTGAAGACTATAGGTGATTTCACTTTAACTGTCTGGCTCTGTGTTGTTCTTCAGCCAAGCCAGGCCAGGGCTTTCCTCACAATCAAATTAAACAAGGTGTTTATCAGTTTAACTACAGAGGAACGGAAGCAATTAAAAATCCTCTAGTTTTTCATAAATAATATTACATTGACGTATCCTCATTCTTAGATTTCTGGAGACTAACTTCACTGAGTGAAAACCAACCTTACTTACCAAAGAATGTAAATGACAATGCCAGTGCCAGTATGATTTTACTACATGTGAAAATACCAGAATTTGAACATGAATCTATAATTCTCTCGATTTGACATTATCGGTTAGCCATTGACGGAAACTTTTACTTGAGTAATTGACGGAAACCTTTACTTGAGTAATTTCTTGAAAATTCTCATTAAAATCGTTGCTATTTTTACTTGAAGTAGTACAGGGAAGCATGGATGATTGCAATTACTTGACTACAATTTTTCAGATGGAGAGACAGACGGATACGTAGTCCAATCACGAGTTGGGTACTGATCCCCCCGATGGATTTCATGCAAGCAATATAAGTAATAGCAACATCTGACTTCATTTACTTGATGCTCACAGCACAAAGAAAACCTCAGATAAATCTAATCTCTAGCAATTTGTGGAAAACCACAGGGAAATCGACGTCAAAGCCAAAGGAAGAATGATGAGTGGCACAAAGTCCCGTTGGTAGAAAGCTAAATAGCAACCCTTAACCCACCGGCAATGGTTGCTGTTTTCAGATTATTTTCCACCAAATCCTTTTGACCAAAGCATTAACAATAAACTCAACAATGCTGTTGAAGGTTCACAGCGTTCCATGTGTCCATTTTGCTGTTGTTTCACTTCAGAGCAAGTTGGGACCATCATTAGGTTAGTTTCAGAAAAGCCCAACGGGTTGATTGTCAGTTTTTGTCTGTTGGTAATTTACTGATTTCAGGAATAATCCATCTGTAATAGATTATAGCTAAAGCCACAGGTTGACCTTTGTCTAACTGAAGGGTTTTGCAGCCCAAAATTAAGCCCATGTTCTGAAATCACATGCTCCAAAAAGGACAGGTTTACTAAAGTAATCATTGTACATACAAAAAGGAAAAATAACAAACCTACCAACCAGTACTACTTCAAATTGTACAGCTCCCCACATCCTGTAACAACTTTGCGGCTGCCAAGATGGTCAGTCCTCCAGCAACTCATCGCGGACATCGTGTGAGCGTCACCTTTTCAAATGTGAGCCAGTGTCTTAAGGAATGGATAAAAAACATTTTTAATAAGATGAATTAAACTGGTTTATATTGTTATATGTAGCTGCCGTACAGTAGTTTTAAAGTCCAAACACAACACTTACTTGACACCTATAGTGTGTGAATTTAGCCTCTTCCTGCCTTGTTTTTTTATTTGCCCTCCTCTCAAACTCCGCTCGGCTGACGCTTGTTTCCTTTAGCAGTTTATTGTTTTCCTTCCTGAATTCTGCTTTTCCCTCCAACAATCAGAAAACAATGCTGGCATCAATGTAGTGAAGAAGGTGCAATGTCTTGTTTTTTGTTTTATACGGTGGAGAACCTGGAAGTGAGAACGCCGTGAAAACAGGAATATTTGTCAGAATCGAGTGGAACCACGTCTACAAGGTGTCAGAAATGATTTCTGATTTGACCCAGAACACTTTCCAGCAGGTATTTAGTGCAAAACTGTCCAGCTGTGCTCGGGTCGATAGTGTGTTGCCGTCAGACCGCCGCAGTGATTGCAGAGACAAAGAAAGGAGAGCTGGGAAGGTTTTAACAATCCCACGTCAGCAAGGCTCCATCAGCCGTGAAGCGAAAAAGTAGCCGGTGATACATCCAGCAGAATGAGGGGAGGGTGGTGGGGGCACCGAGGAATTATCCGGAAAGGTCATCCTCAATTTCTGTCCAGAAATGATCTTTTCCCACTATGTAATAAACATTTATCTGAACCCTTTATTGGCTTTATTAGATCTGACAGTTTAGTTAAGCCGTTTCCATCCGCCGCCGCCGCGGGTCGTGACAGTTAACGTTGCACTAAAACTTCCATTGCTGAGGTTTGTATTTAGTCGGGTTGGGGTGGGGATGGGGGGGGGGGGCAAGGACGGCGGATCCGGGCATCATTACCACTGTGAAGGGAAAAGCTCTGCAGACGTGCTCGTCCACATTTAGACGCCCATAAATATCCCTCCAGCACATGGCGGAGCAGACGCCCGAGCAGACTGGACGTTGTGTTTAATGCGAACATCTGAATGTCAGCTGAATGTGAAGCTGCGCTTCTCACCCAGAGCTGCAGGAGGAAAGGGACTTCGACGGGATTTAGGATGTTGGTCGGTTATTGTGAGACGCAATTCGCCTTGAACAAGTTTGAACTGAAGCCTTTCAAGTCGAGGGTTATTTAGAGAACTCCTCAGCAACAACCGAATTCGACCAAAGTGCTGTACAAGTCAACAGTTGTTGGTTAATACACGAATTACAGACCAGAAAAAGTAACAAACGGCATAAAATATAGAAATTTTTTTCATAGATTAAAAAGTACTTGAAAGGAAAGATTCATTGTGGGATTCACACTCAACATCGATTAAAGGCAAAAGACAAATAATGTCAAGGAAAGGTGAATGTATGTATAAAGCACATTTTATAATTACATTAAAAAATTACATTAAAAATCTCTTTAAAAACATTAAGAAAGAGGAAAAACATGTAAAAACTGTTTAAAATCATCTGTTTCATCAGCAAGTTTTCCGTTATATTTTGCATTCTCTTCTTTAATCCGGCTGTTGTTTCGAATTTTTTTATTCCCATTTAATCTCAGCTACTCCTCTTAGCTATGTTTTATCTTTATATTTCTGTTCTCTGCTCTAGTAAAGTTTTCAATGCTTATATTATTATGTGTTACATATTTGCAGATGGTTCATTAATTTCTGGTCCAATAGTGAAATAGTGAATTTCTTCTGATCCTTCGGAGGGGGATATAAACTTTGACCTTAGCTATAAGTCTTAATTGGTAAAAGCTTGATGTGATGCCTGATCTAATTAAAGTTTTAGTTGATCTTTAGAGTGAGTTTTCTTGTTTTCTCTCTCTAAAAATAGCTGGATAGCTCAAGTGGTATGTCGCCTTACTTCCAATTGGAAGGTCATGGGTTCAAATCACCACAGCATCCAGCTTCGGTCCTTAGGCAAGACCCTTTGCGCTACTGCCTACCTGGCGCCGCAATGTAGGCTGCCTCGGTGTGGTTACACCAAAAAAGCATTTCACTGCAGTTGTACTGTGTATGACCATCTATGTGACAAATAAAGATTGATTATTATTATTATTATTATTAGATTGTGTCCTGAAACAGTTATCCCTTGCTCCGCCTCTCTTATGCCTCAAACCAATCGGTTAACTTACCCTGAGCTGGTGAATGTACTACAAGTGTAGAAGATGTCCTGTGTTGTACCAGTGCCATAGACCAAACATCCAAAGGACCTCTAGCAGCTGCAGGAAATCTGGTCCTTAGACACCTTTGCCTCTCGGTTATGTCTTTATTGGATCATTGGAGTTTACCTACCAGCCTAGCATTGGGCCGGATGATGCCGTCATGCACCTTCTGCACCGAGTTAAAACTTTGCTTCTGTTAGGAACATAATATGATATTTCTCTTTTTAACCTTAATTGACACATGAAGTCTAGGTGGTGGATGGCTCTGGTGCTCTCATGCCTCATCATAAATGGTTAGATTGTCCTGAGCTGTCACTACAGTTCTGTTGCTAAAGGTTTAGGCTTCTGGAGGAGGATCTGACAACTTTTCCTCCCTCTACTATCTTCCTTTTCTTCTAGCTGGGACACTTGCATGCGATCGTCACTTGTTGTGATGCAAGTCACACACCGGTGCATCAATTTATCTTTATCTTTTAGTTAATACACCTTTGGTTTTTTTCTTTTCACCAATTACACTGACGAAACATGTTTTGTACCACCACCAACAGTCCTAGTGTTTGGGAGACTCGGACCAGGCACGTACGAGATACTCAGGATCCGGGAAGAGTGAATGCTGCAAGTCAATGAGTCGATTAAATCTGCTGGGTTTACTTTGATTGAAAATATTTTAAACTGATTTGAATGACAAACTAGTTCGAGTCTATGATTTATAACTAGGATCAGTTCGAATGTGTGAATGATCAGGTTGAAACGCCTCGCGTTGATGTGTTTTGGCACTCTATGAATAAATTGAACTAAATTGTATTGAATGAGTTCAAATATTACTAAATTGACATGTAAAAGGAAACTAAAGTGAGTTTAGTTTAGGTACGCAAAGAATAACTAGTCAAGTCTTCCTCAAATTAAATGAATTCAAGATTTCCATGTTATGGAAGCACTTTGGTTTGCTTCAGCAGCCTTCGCTTCAAGCTAACCGTCTTCTGAAAGTCCTGACCCGCCAGCCGCTGATTAGCAGGTTACGAATCCTCTGTAAAACCTGATAAACGTAATGACGGGCCGATCCTGCTGCCGGTGCCTGCATCAGTATGCGGCGATAATGGGGTGCTCGCGGAAGCATTTGAGGTTGTAAACAACATCTGTCACGCGGTTTAATAGACTTGGGGGGCCATCGTAATGGCTTTGTTCCGCCGGCCGAACCACATGTAAAAGCAGCAGAAGATAATTTTACCTTGGAAATAGATTAAACAGGCCTTTCATCTCTTTGATGGCTCTGTGTCTTCAAGGACACCCCGCCCTCCGCCCCCCATGAGCCTCCCT
>JAVLVB010000595.1:356873-372333 GCA_032876305.1 Orestias chungarensis
TTCGATCCTCTTCCAAATAATGACCAGCTTGTGTTCCTCCTATCCGTACAAGTGCCTCCTATTTGCGAGATTTACGATGCATCCGCCTCACCCCTTCAACTAAGGACCGGTAACCTCAGAGTTAGTCGCTGGCATCCCAAGGTTAATTAGGTTGATGGTGCCTTTAAATAGCGGGATCATCACTGCTCCTCTGTGTCGCCTGGGTCTTTACTGCCCCCTCCACCCCTGGTTCCCCCTGTCGGATAACAGCAAGACTGCTCATCGTCTGGGCTCCGGTTCAGGAGCTGTCACTTCCCCTCCTCCTGCCTCCTTCCTTTTACTCTTTCCCTTTTTTTTTTAAATCCCATCCTGGCTCTGTATGTGGGGCGTGTGGGTAAGTTAGTGCGAAAGTGAAGTTGTCACTCAGAGACAGAAGAGGTGCGGTGCAGTGTGAGCCGGAGGAGCTAACGGTTTGCCTGTGCCTCGCCTTCAATCCAGACCATCTGTGGCCCCAGCTGGAGTGCCAGCGATGGTCTGGCACTTGTACCGCGCCATATTTACAGATCTAAACACAAATGGCTACTGCCTGATTGTTTCACGATTCATTAGTCAGACAAGCTCGGCTCCCGCGCCAGCCCAGCTGTTACAGAGTAAACCTTTGTCACTTAATAGGGCTGCTTAATGCCTCCCCATCAAACGTATTGATCTGTGGCCTCCTTCTTTAAGGAAAGGTGACTGGGAGCCCCGGGACACAAAGGAAGAGGAGAGGATGACACGATAGAGGTCAAGGGGATGCAGGCAGGGTTTATTAAAACATGACCTACAAATGGAGACATGTATGAGAACAGATAAACACCAATAATTGATTCGAAGCATCGTATGGTACATATGTGGATCTAAAAACTCTTAATACCCCTGTAAAAAATCCTAGTTAGTTGTTATTTAATGGCCTACTGTACATGCTGTAATATTGCAGCAGTGGATCTGAACAGTCTACCTTTCTATCCACTACATTAAATTTCATGCAATTGTTTAAAACACATTTTAAGCAGATAATGTACATATTTTCTTCTATATGTTGTTTATATTTCTGTTACAAAGAGACATAGTTTACAATTTAAAGCAACACTAAGTAACTTTTCGACCTTCCTAAAATATTTTCATAAAGTTTGTGATCATACGTCGACTTTACAGCTCGTTAAATGACGCCTCTGTCATGGCCTGATGATGTCTCTGTCAGTTTAACCGCCACTAAGCAACTTTGAAGAAACTTCTTTAGTGTTGCTTTAAACAAGAAAAATAGATCTAAAAATGTTTATTTAATGGCCCTAATGCTGAATGACATTGTAATATTTTTCTATATTTTAATTAAGTCTCTGGGAGTGAAATAATCCAGTTCTTATTCAAAGGAGCTCAGATTTTAAACTGCAGATATGCAACATTAGCTTAGAGCCTCATGGTTAACCAAGTCGCGGTTTGCTTACAAATAGATTAACTCTTGTCTCTCATTGTTTCTACTAGGGACCAAATATTTCTGCTACAGGGTTTAAAATCAAATCGAAGCAACCGTGGTTGCCGGTTGACCTGGAGAAGCTTTCATTAACTGATATAGTCAAAAAATCCACAACTACATCCTTTCATTGCTTTAAAAAAACCTCAAACTGTGTGTTAAATCTTGTTGGATTGTTTTCACATCTGGGGCTTATGTTTGCAGATTCGACTCACTGACAACAGCCAGATAGTTTGCCTTGCAAGACTACTGTGGAATGTCTTTATCAAGACACCGCCATGTTTGCTGCTAGTTGCAACATTGAACTGATTTGTTGCAGAACCCTTACTGGAAAAACTCAATAATACATTTCAAGCCATTTCTATACTGCAGATATCTTCTGTTAAACCCAAAAGTATAAAGTGTCATCCGTGTCATATAACAATATTTAAACAACTCATGAAATAATTATTGAAATAATTTAATGCATTAACACAAAAACTAAATATTAAATACATTTATAATATGAGCACCTCACTTATGAGCTTGTATCATTGAATGGGCGTGGCTAACGTTAATCATGTTTGACATCATGAACTGCATGATTGGAGTGAATGCGGAGCCCAAGTGAAATTTTTGCAACCCTTACAATAAAAAAAAGAAACTGTTTTGTCCATCAAAAAAAATCCCATCTAGAGAAATTAACACTACATGCCGTTTTTTTTTAAAGCAACAGAGTTTTAGTTTTGGTCGATTTTGGCGGCCCATTGTGGACAAAAGCGGTAGTGTTTTGCCTGAAAGAAGTCTGCATTTCCCATGAGCACCAGCGCATAGCGTGGTAAAATTTGATTGCCTGCAGTTGGATTGAAGTACATTTCTGTCTCCATTGTCTGTGTGAAGGATGAATAGCGATGAGGTGTGTGGAGGTCCCTCCAGCTAATTCAGAGTGTTAGTATTAACAGGGTTTTTTTTAACAGTGTTTTGTCAGCACTTTAGTATTTAAGGTAGTTTACTAATATTGGTGCACACATTTGGTAAAACATCCCATGTCTTTGTAGATTGTTTACTGTATTTCTTTGTTGAGTTTAAAGGAACTAGCTGTGGGGGCCAAATCGGATTCAACACCAGGGCGGGACTTGATTTTCAAGACGTTTTAAAGAGCAACTGTTTAAAAGCACTGCTAGTGTTGGGTTGTCTTAGTGCTATTTATATTAATGTTTTAGGCATAATGTGTAAGGTTTAAATTAGTCATTTAGATTAATTTTTGTTTTAGAATCCTCTCTTCTCTCCCCTCGTATTTTGTAGGCTAGCCTGTTTGTATAAATCCCGCTGTGTGTTTATTGTGAGGTCAGGTCTTGTTTGTTATCCTTAGTTAGGTTTGATTTAGTTGACCTTTTCTTTTGGGCCCATTTTTTCTGGCTTTTGGGTGTTTTTTTTGATGGATTCCTGTTAATATTTTTTGGGGAAAAATAAATGGAAAACATCTTTTGTAATACGTGTATTTTATTTTACTGCTTGTTCCCTAACAAGGTGATGAATCCAATTGTGGTGAAACAATGTCAAATGATGATGTTGAAGATAAGAAAGGGGGGGAGTGACGTATGCCGTAAAGAAGTCAGCACATCTGTAGTTGTTTTATGTGGCAAGGTTCTTGCCACCCTCCTCAAAGCTTAGTTCCGGTTAAAGCGATACGGACCCTCGGATAATGACAAAGGCGTCATTCAACAAGCTGTGAGTTTACATATGAGACATATAAGTGTTGCTTTAAGAAACGATGGTTAATGTAATGAAGAATAGATTTTTTCTCAGCATTTTTATCATTTATAAAATTTTAATATACATTAAAAATTCACATGGTTTACAAATACATTACCACATATATACATACATATTTTTTAATCTTTTTTACTTAAGTTAAAAAGAGCTGTTAAGCATCCAAATGGCCACTTGTGGCTCTGCAGTCACAGTTAGCTGACTTCTGACCTGTCACTCTGGATGCTATAAACCTAATAGCAGCCAATGTTCTCAAACTTATAGGGCCATTAATTTAAATACTAAAGGAGGAGAAGAAAGAAAACGTCGGGCTTCAGGTCAAGTGATAATCATTGGTTAATCTTAAAAGATATATTGATTTTTCGTTACAGCAACTGACACTGAGGTAATTTACTTATCTGAAGCTTCAAGATGAGCTCAGATATTGGCTTTCTGCCACTTGCGATGCTGCTAAACAAGATTCATGAACATCTGAGCGTGCCTGCGAGTGCCTTCCAGCATTGATCCAGAGGCTTTTTTATTTTTGTGCATGTTTAAATTTGTCAAGGCTCATCTCTGGGGAGAGGAATCAAGAGTAGTTACAGGGTCGTGGTGGGCGGGGTCACAGGGTCAGGTGGCGGCGGATGAGAGTGCTGCAAAGAGGAAAATCCCAGTTGGGATTTGGATTTGACATCAACACCGTGACATTTCGCTGCCGCCGTTCTGCAGCGAATCACACAAGCGCCCTGGAATAAGCACCTCTCAGGACTTTTAAAACCTTGTTTAATTAGCAGTTTATTAGCTAATTAGTGCACATTGATTAATGCTCTATTAATTTTGCACAGACCTAGTTGAACTCTCACTGGAAACCTTGGATATTAAAGTTGCAAACATCGTAATTAGCAGCTCAGGCTCTAGTGGGTTTGCAGCTGTTGAGCTGCAATGACGCAAACCAAAGTCATATTTTTATGTTCGTCTAATTTTAATCACCAGTTACACGACTTTCTGAACCTAATATATGGGAAACAGTATATTTGTCAGAGGACATTATATCATTTACTAAAGTAATACTGTCATTATACATAAAAAATATTCTCAAGAATTAAAAACTGCATTGTTTAAGAAAAATAATAATAATCCTCAAAAACAAAGAGTGCTAAAATTCATGCCAAAATTCCCACCAGTGATTTTAGGAGTCTGTGTGAGTTTTTATTTTAGGTCTTCTTCTGCAATACACGAGCCGCATTCCAATAAAAGTCTTGTTTTTTTTAGTGGTTGGGTAAAGTTTACCCCTCACTAAAAGGGTCCCAATCAATAGAATGTCTGGTTGTTCTCGCAAGACTTTAAAACACACAGATTTAACTCATTAACAAATAGATCTCGCTAAATATGTTGAGATTAAACGTGATTTCAGAGTAAACAAACATGGCTGAGTATGAATAAATGCTTTATTGTTGTTTTGTTTTGTTTTGTCGTCTGTATTTCTGTTTCCTCTTTTATTTACCTCGCTTTTGTTAGGCTACAGTTCATTTGTCCTCTGGTGTCACCACACATGCTAATATATATAGGGCCCAGACCATCCAACATGTTGGATGTTGCACCACTCCCAGACCACTCCTAACACACCAGGCACAGCAGGAATATCCCAAAAGATTATCTTCGTGATATTTGGAGCCTGAGGAAAAATTGGGGCAAAAATCATCATTGAAATCTTGCAGTGTAATCCAGACGGGTCTTCACCCTCAACACATTAAAGGTGATCCTGAGGGACAAAGCATACATTGCCAGCAGAGTTATGCTAGTTGTTTTTATTTAAATACACAGAAAACATCTATATTTTAGTTTGCTTGTTTGCTTTTCTGTTGGACAAGCCCAGTTTTGGTCAGATCTTTAATGATCCGAGTCAAGTTTTAGCCTTTAGATACTCCACAAATCCGCTAGCAAACCACCAGGGATAATAATCACCACTGCTAAAAGCAAAAGCCGAAAAGCACCTTCAACTTTTCTGAATTGCTCCAGGTCCGTCTCTGGTGTCATCCCCTCTAAAGTTCTCAATATTACCTGCTATTTAGCAGAAAACCCTTATATTACGGTTGGCTAAGCTTGTTCTTTATATATATTGGTTAATTTTTCTTCAATTCTGTTTTATTTGTTTCCAAATGTGCAAAAAAAAAAAAAAAACACATTAAAAGAGATTATTAGCAAAGATTTTTCCTTCATGCATTACTTCATGCTTCATTTTATAGGTTTCTGTTCATTTAGAAATTGTGTGGGAATGGAAAAAAAATAGAATATGTTTAATTTTCATTCCCTGCATGTCGAGTTTAAAGTGTTGGCTCGCGTGTTTCCAGCACTGAGTGTGCCCACATCCCTGGGAGGATTTGGAGGTGCGCGTGGCGACCTCTCTTTCTAACGCAGACACGCAGCGACAGCTCGGCCTTCCTACAGCTGCCGACCCTCAGAGAGGCGTGCTGCTGGCGGCGTGAGCCTCTAGTGCATCGATCATCGCGCTGACAGCGCCGCTGTCCCCTCACACTGTTCAAAGTGAGATCTTCAGTATGGCTGCTTAGTAAATAATTGATGAGGTGCTTCCCGGTTTTTAAGGAGGGGAGCGTTCAGACGGCCGGCCGGCGACAGGCAGTTTTAATGTGACACGTGAATCACTCTTTCATGACCCATAAAGCCATCTGGAATAACAAAGCGCTCTGTGACGCTGGCTTCAAACGTTTACCTGCAAAACCCCTATCTGTCAAAGCAGGGATGCTTCACTCAAACTCAGTGGATTTTTATTTTCTGCACCCAGCAGGACATTGGTTCTAATGTCCTAATTTGTCCCTGTAGCTCAGAGAACAGACTTAATTGACTGCATTTTTATGTCTGTGTGCCCAGGCTGTGCCACAATGGGTAGAGTAGTCCTATTGCAATCAGATTGCAGGTTCAATTCCACCTAACACATGTCAATGTGCCCCTGGATGAGGCATAAAGTGGTTAGTCTGATTAGAGAACTGCTATAAAAGTAAAGTCCATTCAGATACTGTAAAAGGACGACAACAACATAGAGCTCTTAGTGCTCCGTTCCTTGTAATTGTAACCTATTTGTTTGATGCCGGTATTTCGTATTTGTTGTTTGTTTTGTGTCAAATGTTCCTTCTCACACAAAGTTGGATCCACAAACCAGAATTATTATTGATTTCATTACAATTTTGTTAACTGTGGCTGAAAAATGTGAAATATAGAAATACTTCAAATGTAGACCAATATGACATCTACTACTAAAAAAGAAGTTAAGAGAATAAAAATGTAAAAAGAACATCCTTTACAGTGTGAGAAAAACTGTGTTTACTCTCAGTTTGCCTTGGAGCTCCTGCATCCGTGCTGGGAAAGAACAGCGCAGACGTGGCTCCTTTAAAGGCCTGTAGACGGATATCAGTCTGATGTAGGAAGTGTGTAATAGTTAAAAACAGGTGATTTTGGTTGAGGTACCATAGTTAGAACAGTGGAGTTTGAATTGTTTAAAGGACATCTGTGTTAACTGTTTTGCAAAAGTAAAGAGAAAATGAATAAAACCAAAGGCAAAGGGTCAAAGCAATCAAGAAAAACTATGAACTAGCAAAAACAAGTCAACTATGTGAGCTCATCACGTTACTGTACATGTTATTGTTAACTTGGAGTCATTATAGCTTCCCTATTTCCTATTAAAGATTATTGCTTCATTTAATTTTGAATTTGAAATTAGCATTGTTCAGTATCGTGAACCTAACATCTTTCTTACTCCTTCGTATTTCTGAAACCACACATATCTTCTTCTCTTCAGGTGCGTTATTACTAATGTTGTTTTCATTGTATATATTTTTTTTTCCAATGCATTATTTTTAATAACCGCACAACGTTTATGTTGAACTTTTGTTGAACTTATTGTAAAGTATGTTATCTTTATTCCGTCTATATTTATGTGAAACTAAACTAATAAACCCTGCTGACTAAAAAAACAACCTCTAACGGTTTGAGTCAGAATATTTTCAGTATTTAAATTGTATACTAATGTTTATAATTGCTTAATTTGCATCATTTATTTCTGTATTCATGTATTGTTGCATGTAGACGGGCGCAAAAAGAATAAAATGCATTAACTGTGGATGCCGCCACTTAAAACCTCATCTATAGCGCCAAACAAGCTGAGACTTTTTTTATTGTAAAAATATCAGATTAGGGCCACACAAAAAAAAAAATAATAATCTAATTTGGGTTGCATTTGCCTGCCGTTTCAATTTCAGAGCTACACCAACCAGATGAGAGGCTCTCCTAATAGTTCTGAGTCTTTGGTCCAAAGTTGCAAACAAGCAGAACCAAAACTAAAAGTTGCCATGTATGCCGCTGCAAGAAAAGAAAGCCTTCTTGGCCGGACATCTGTATTGACAGAACATGGAGAGCTGTGAAGTGTGATGCCTCCAACGTCTGCGAGCTGTCTCCTCACTTCCTGTTATTGTCCAGCATGTCTGAATGGCGCCTGGAGCCGACTGCACCTTCCCAGCAGATGGACGGCAAATATGGCCTCTGATTTATCTGGCCACTGATTAACTGTGAGAAAACAACACTCCACCAAATGTGGATCTGTGTGTGTGTGTGTGTGTGTGTGTGTGTGTGGTGGGTGGCGGTGGCAGTGGGGACGACAAGCTAATATATTCATGAAAATGTATTCATAAAAAATGTTAATTGTGATCAAAAGCTGTCCGTGGCTCGGAGGATGAGTCAATAAAAAGCAGGCGAAATTGACAGGCGCCTGTTATGTGGACGGCACTCGCAGTAACAGATGTGGGGGCAGAGGGATGGACCCTGATTGATCACGCTGAAGTGGGTGAGTGTTAAAACGTTACGCAACCAGCGTTTCCTACCTGTTTCTACTGCTGCTCAGTGAGGAACACTTTGTTCAGCTTGAATCCATCTGGGATCCCGCCAGAGAAACAGCTTCAAGCCTCCACTTGAGCTTTTCTTCTCTTTCTTCCTCCGAGTTGTTGTTGTTGTTTTCTTTCCGCTGGTCAGGTTTCAGCTCTCTCTCTCCCTCTTGTCTCGTCGTGTGATTGTTTAGCAGATATTTGGACCCAACTCAGACGTAGATGAATGTCAGCCATTATCTCGGGCGGCCATTTATGCTGGTATTTGACTCGCTAATGATGGTCTTCCAGGCAGGGTGATCAGCTTCAGACTCACGCACGCATTCAGATTCAAACTTGCATCTTATTTGTCCATTAATCTGTACATTCAAACTGCAAACCTTACTCTTATAAATGGAGTTATTACTACGCAGTCTGGAAGTATCCTAGAGTTTGATTTTATTATATTTCATGCCTGGATAAGTAGCGATGAACAAGAATGTTCTTCTGTCTTTAGTTGTATCCTACTTCCTTTCTTTATGTCCTCGCTTCCTTTCCTGTGTCCTGCCTCTGATTCTTCCTGCCATCCTTTCTGCATTCCTTTCCTGCTTACTCCCCCAATTGTCCTTTATTTCTCCCTTTACTGCGTTACTGTAGATCCTTTCCTTGAGATTGTTCTTATTTCCTTATTTGTGTCCAGACTCTGCTTTCCTGTGTGTGTGTTCCTTCCTTCCTTCCTTCCTTCCCTTCTTTCCTTATTTCTGTTGATCTCCTTCCTTCTTTGATTCAACCTTTTTTTCTTTCCTTCTTTATTTGTGCTATAACTCTTTTCATTCATTCATTTGTTCATTCGTTCCTTCCTTAACTTCTTTTTTTTAAATGATCCTCATTTGTGCTGCACCTCAGCTCCTTCGTTACTTCCTTCCTGTGTTTCCCTGTTATTGTCTTCCTTATTTGTATTGCAATCTCTTCCTTTCTCCTTTGCTTCTGCCTTTTTTTTTTTAGTGCTGAACCTGTTTATTTATTTCTTCATTTATTTCAATTTTACTCATTTGTGCTGTTGAAAAGGTGTGTCCAAAACTCCGTTTGTCTTCGTATTTCTGTGTCAATAAAGTTCTTGTACCCAAAGTTCTGCTGAAATATTTGTGAGTCTGAGAGTACGAATCTAAAAGCTGTGAGTGAAAAGTCTTATGATTACAACTCTTAATTTGTACAACTATCAACTCTTCCTTGCTCTGTGGACACGAATTCAAGTCTGTGGGTACGAGTAAAAATTGTTACGATGACGTCACAGGGAAGAGTAATCGATCCGCGGGCACATCAAACACAGCCGGCTCCGGGTGGAGCAACCACTTGTTTATATAGAGATAAGTACATAGATAAATATTGATCTTACCTGTGATGCTTCACCTGAGGCTGTTGCTCCACCAGGTCCTCTGTCTTCCGCCATCTTTAAATTTGGGGTGGCCTGTGTTTGATGAGATCGCGAATCGATTACGCCGCCCCGTGAATAAAGAGAGAAAAAAAAATGCTTGAAACCCATGAAAGTTGTAGTTTCTATCAGAGGCTATAGAAAATTTCTATGTGCAACTTTTTAACAAAATGTAAAACAAAAAATTTTTTTTGAGAAACAAAATGTAATGAGACTCCTCCGGGGGTATAAATAATTTCAACTGTAGTTTAACAGTTGTGGAACATAATGATACATAAATAAATATCAATAATTAAAGGGTTTGAATTAACTATTAATAACTTAGGCACTTTATATTTTAATTCTATTAATTATGCTGATAAAAGTAGATTCTCTTTGGAGGTTAGAATAATAATGTTTTAAATATACTTGCTGTGATGGATTTAGAGATCTCCATTATTAATTGAACACCAGAGTTTGAACACAGCTGGGTCGTTTTAATCATCTGTGATTAACATTTGCTAGAGTTTTTATTCTTCTACTCATCCTTAGTTTGAATTAGAGACTTAGACACCTTCTGCTCTATTTATTATTAATATTTATTAAGAAAATAGAAAAAACTAAAGACTATTGTAGGTATTTGAATCTTAAGACTTGTGCTTTTGTGCAAATTAGAATTAAAACAAATCATATTGATGTGAAGTATTTTTTTTAAACTTTCGACTTTGTTGTTTATTCTAATATTTTATCTTTTTCCATTTTTTCCCCTAAACTGTTTCTTTTTAAAGCACTTCCCAATCTTTGTGTGAAACACTTTGAATTGTCTTAGAAATAAAATATGATACACAAATAAATGTTCCCTTCCTTGTCTTATTGTTTTAATCTGCAGTCATGTAATCAATTAATTATTCTCCCACCTTGTAATCAATTTTTAACACATATCTGTCTTATTCTTTAGTGTCTTTTTGCTAAAGAGACAAATGAAAAAGTCTCTCAGTCCTCCTGCACTAAAATAAGAGATCAAAATAAAATCGAACCCCAAACTAGAAACATCTCGTCAACGCTACACCTTGAGATCGTCTCCATGAACTGTGGCAAAGAGAAGCTCTGGCGCTGTCCAACTTTTTCCCTAGATGCAGACTCATCTCTTACGTTAAATAAGTTATTTCTATAGTTCTGCTGCTATAGGCTTAAACTGCAGGAGGACAATCTGACCACTTCTCTCTCTGCTACTTTCTTCCTTTCTCCAATCTGCTTAGTTACCATTATTTCAACCTTGTTAACCTTTAGTTTTCTCTTAGTGTTCTTCTCTCCATAGTAACCACACCTGGTCTGGCGTTCTGTTAGCTGAGACAACTTCTTGGATGAGAACATGGGCTGAGATGCTGCCAGTGACGTTCTACAACTGCTCCTATAAACTCTTTTTTTTCCAGTATCCTCTGCATCTATTTTAGTTTTCTGTCTTTTCTAACCCCCGGTCGGTCGTGGCAGATGGCTGCTTGTACTGATACAGGTTCTGCTTGAGGTTACTTCCTGTTAAAGGGGAGTTTTTCCTCTCCACTGTCGCTACATGCATGCTCAGTATGAGGGAATGCTGTAAGTCAGTGACTCGATGCAATCTGCTGGGGTTCCTTAGTTTGGAAACTGATTTGCTTATTATGTTTCTATAATTTTAAATGATTTTCTTATAAAGTGCCTTGAGACGACAAATTGACGCCATATAAATAAACAGATTCTTGATTCTCTTGCTTTGGATCCTCCTTAAAAGCCCCTCAGATAACACCAGCCTCCCGACCCCCACCCCCAGAGACAAACTGTTTGCTTATTTAATGCAACAAAAAAATAAAACACAAATAACCTGAAGAACCTCCTTCATTCCAACTCTAGTCCTGACTGGTCGGGTTTCTTCATCCAGTTCGGGGCCAGCAGACTTCCTCACCTTTAGTATAATATTACATTTACTAAAGCCTGGATATAAATTTTCTTTGCGTCTCATCAGCCGCCCCCTCAACCCCCCACACTCAGGATGGCCTCTCCTCTGACTGATATTGGCTCATCATAATTAATCTAGGGTGAAATTTCCTAGTCTGTGCTAAATGACTTGCAGCCTTCACGAGAGAACAGATATTTATTTTTCTCAGGGCTAATGACCTGTCCCCTGGATCCACCCACTGATGGTTATTTACTAGGGCCCAGATGCTTGGGCTCAAAATGAGTGGTAATGTCAGCAGGCGCCATTCCTCACCGGGAAGCCCCCTGATTGAATCCGAGTGATCCCATTGACATTGACTCTGTGACTTTTAAGGCCATTACCTTCCACTGCCCACCATGATCACCTCATCATCGCCTATGAGCTGACAGCTGATTAGCAACAAATTACTGACAGGGGGAAGGATCCGACTCACTCTTTGTGTGTGAGCGGGAGCCTCCTCCCTCTCCTTTCTTTCCTCCTCACATACCTGCAGAGTCAGACTACCAGCACACGCAAAAAAAAAATGCAGCTGCATCTTAATGTGACGGTCCCCTCACCACTAGAGTATGTTTGAGGTAACAGGAGCGGCCTGGAAATGCCAGGGTTTTAACAGGAGGAAATAAGGAGATGCTCCTAGTTGATGGAGATGAAGCAGATGTTGTTACTTTACTCACAAAGATTGTGTTGAAAAAGGGGGCTTCAGCGTTCGCTATGTTGTATTTATAGGTTGTTAGGTTAATAATCTGAAAACTGGGACTTTGCATGTCTCACGATGACTCAAGAATCAGTTTATCTATATAGCGCCAATTCACAACAGATGTCGTCTCAAGGCACTTTACAAGAAAATCAATTAAACTCAAAGAAACATCATAAACAAATCAATTTGAAAAAGTTTCCAATCTAAGGAACCCCAGCAGATTCATGGAGTCATTGACTTGCAGCATTCACTCCTCTGGAATCAGCAGACAGAAACAATGGCTTGTGTTGTCGTTGACTTTTCAGCAATCCCTCATACTGAGCATGCATGTAGCGACAGTGGAGAGGAAAAACTCCCCTTTAACAGGAAGAAACCTCCAGCAGAACCTGGCTCAGTACAAGCAGCCGTCTGCCACAACCGACTGGAGGTTTGAAGAGACAGAAAACTAAAATAGATGCAGATGAAACAGAAAAATTAATAGCAGCAGTTGTAGAGCGTCACTGGAAGCATCTCAGCCCATGTTCTCATCCAAGAAGCTGTCTCAGCTAACAGAACGCCAGGCCAGGTGTGGTTACTATGGAGAGAAGAACACTAAAACTCAATGTTTTGTAAAAGAACATTTTTGTTTCTAGATGCAGCTTTTGTGCATCAACAAACTAAAATATTTTCCCGTTGTATTTTTTGCAAAATATCTCAGGTTCATTGAGTTTAGACGGAAGTGAATCAGTGAATACAATACAAGTCAAGTCTTGCCACATAATACACCATGTAATTTAGGCCTGGACTTTGACTGGCCCATTCGTTTGATCTGAATGATTCTGTTCTATCTCTGGCTGCCAGTTCATGGTCGTGATCCTAATGGGAGGTGATGAAAGTTTGTCCACGTTTTGCCTTCTGATGGTGAGTTTAGGAACGAATATTAAACATTTTCTTGCTATTTTAGGACCTTTTCTCACATGCTTTTTTAATGTTCCTTACATGATTTGGCCCCAAACTCTAGAGACCACGTATTCTGGCTGTCTTCTTGGTTTGACTGGTGGTAAAATGTTCAAACTATATTACATACCATGACAGGACAGAAGGGAATGGGTAGCAGTAGTAGACTAGAGATGTCCAGACTCAGTCCTTAAGATCATTTTACTGAATGTTTCTAAAGTCTCCCTCCATCAAATGATCCGTTATTATCAAGAACCCGCTCATCTTTAAATTAAAATTAAGTAAGAAGTTTACAATTATTTGGGTTATTTAGTCTGTAACAAGAAAAAAAAAATTTTGACCACGAGTTTATTTATTAATTCATGACATCTAAACATTTTATAAGACAGATTAATATTAGCTCAAAGCTAACTAAATTCTCAGAGCACAATATTTAGTTAGCAACCGTTAAATATTTAACTCGTAAAGTTATACATTTATTTAGCAAGATAGACAGAAAGTATTGTTTTGTAAACTAAATATTTAAATGTATAGCTAATATATATTTAGCTTACTAACTAAATATTTGGCTTACAGCTAAATTTTAGGCTAGCTAATTATATATCTAGTTTAAAACCGTGATTAAATACAGTGTTTAAAATATGATTTTGATTAATGAAATCTCCCTTTTATTTTTCCTTAAACCAGTTTAAATTAACGGGTTTATTGCTCTTAATTGTTGACTGTGTATGTTTACAAATGGCATCCCATATTTCCGTGCTGGAGAAGCAACACGTCTAAAGCATCTGGACGTCTAAGGTCTGGAGCTGAACGCCTCTATTCTAGACCAATGAGAGTCTTGAACAGAGACTGTCATGTATCTCAGTGTATCTCGTGTACACATCTTCTATTGTACCGTAAATCTTTCAACAGAAAAAAATTAAATAAAACTTTCAAAAGCCAAAAAAGCCTGTTGTAAAGTCTAAATGTTGGTAGTTTGAAGAACATGATTTTACCATCAGAAGGGTTCTGACATCCTTCTTTATAACTCGCTCTTCTGTCCAGAACTTCCCTCTTTCTCCTGGGGCGTCTGTAAGCCTCCCTAACGGACCAGATTAGAAGGGAGATGCTCCATTTGCTGCCAAAAGGATCCATTTTTTATGCTTTGGGGCAATTTAAAGCCTCCTTTTAGTTACACATGGGTCCCAGTGTAGCAGGAGTCCTGGATGCTGGGAACCAGAAGCATTTATTGGCTCTGTGGCTTCGAAGGTGCTTTGGTTCTGGTCTTGGGACCTTTGTGACGTGCTGGAGTTGACAGCTGACTCTGAGGCTGTAAGTTCCTCAAGAACGAAGAAGTCCCCAAAGTGGCTTTGAGGGGAGAATGATGCACACTTCTGCTCATGATGAACGGGGACAGAAATGTCTGAAAAGGCACTTTCTTGTAGCCAATGAAGCAGACGGTCTCACGTTGGTCCCTCTAGTGAATCGCAATGAAGTTGTCCCCTTTTACTAGAATATTATAGAAGTTAACTCATTTTTGTTATTAAATCTAACAAATTAAAATCACTTTCTCTAAAAATTACCCACAAAAACATGCGTGATAGAATTGGGGTTGGATGCATTTCATATATGTATGAACCGGGTTAGGACCAGAAAAGCAACAAAAGGTCATCGTTCAAGAAGCTAATCGTTCGAAGTGCTTTACCGATTCAAAATTACGGGAAGTTGAGCTGAGCCTTGAGAGGATTGTGAAGCAAAGAGCATTCAACAGTTTGTTTAATACGTTTTTATACCAGCTGGGCTTCTTTTGCATCTCGAGTGCAAAACATACGAAAACACTTTCAGTAGGCCGACATTTGTGTACATCTGCACATCTTTTTTGTTTTGGTCTTAGGATGTATTGTAATTCCAGAGAAGCCTAGCGCGGTATTTTTATCATCTTCAAGCCATATTCATCAAGATTAGGAGAAATAAGCATTAAAGTAATCAAGTGTTAAAACACAAGTATCCAAACTTTTCAGCTTGTGACCCCAAAAATAACTTTTCTAGCTTTTTCAAAACTTTTTCAAACACATAAAACTATTTCATCGAATTTTTTTGCGAAATCCCTACACATATTTTTTGATTATTTATTTCTTAATTATAACATATAAGTTGGGTTACATTTTCTAATGAGAACATTTAGCAGTAAATTTATTTACTATAATTCTGAAAATAATTTCTTGAACCCCCACTTTGAGAATCTGTGTGTTCAATTAAATAAATTATGATATATATATATATATATATATATATATATATATATATATATATATATATATATATATATATATATATATATATATATATATATATATATATATATATATATATA
>JAVLVB010000595.1:372433-400234 GCA_032876305.1 Orestias chungarensis
TTATCAATACATATGCCAGAAATATCACGTTTTTATGTCTTTATCAGTAATTTCAGAGTTCATTGACACGGAAAACAAGCCAGGAAAGCATATCTGAGGCCACTGACGACCTTTCTCTGTAAGTGCGCTGCCCGTCTCTCTCTGTAGTTTCAGTGATACATCGTTGTCGCTGTTGGATCATGCATGCGGTGCAGAGCCGAGGGCCGGGGTCATCCTGGTCTCAGACCCGATCTGTGGCCCCCAGAGAAACTCTGTGTGTCCAAGACGGACGTGAAGCCTCCCTTCCGGCGCTTTGGGTCAGGGTGCCGTGTCTGTCACTTAGCCTGGCTCACAGTCCCCTCTCCATCTCTATCTCTGCATGACTGTCAGGATGGCAGATGACAGTGGGGGGCCACGAGCTCCGAGTGAAGCTCGATTCGTCAAACTCCATGGAGAGTAGCCGCCACCAGCTGTATTCCAATGCCGTCAAACTGCTGCTGTCACGACAAAGAGCACGGCAACAAGGCGACGCCTCTCCCATAAAACATCAAAAGCATCCGCTGCCATGAAAACAAGCGCGGTGAAGTGCGGGGAGGTGGGAAGGGGGTAGCTTGTCAATGTGCACGGCCCCTCTTCTAAGTGACTGTAGCCCAGTGCCACCACACTCCGCTTCTGTGCCATTCATTTTTCATGCTGCGCGGTCGGTGATCCAAACCGTGCCGTCCGTTCTGCACCTGACGTGTCCAAATGTCAGAGTTGCCGCGTGGAGCTGCACATAATGGAGTTGTCTGTGAAAAGTTTTATGATGTAGAAATATGCATTTCATGCAAAAGCACTCAAACCGTGTGAATGTTTTTAGATTTTGTGGCACTAAAACTACAAATTTTAACGGGATTTTCTATGACAGAACAGAACCACCATAGTAGCCACACCTGGTCTGGCGCTCTGTTAGCTGAGAAAGCTTCTTGGATGAGAACATGGGCTGAGATGCTGCCAGTGACGTTCTACAACTGCTTCTAATAACTTTTCTTTTTTTCAGTTTCCTCAGCATCCATTTTAGTTTTCTGTCTCTTCAAACTTCCAGTCGTCATGGCAGATGGCTGCTTGTACTGAGCCTGGTTCTGCTGGAGGTTTCTTCCTGTTAAAGGGGAGTTTTTCCTCTCCACTGTCGCCACATGCATGCTCAGTATGCGGGATGGCTGTGAAGTCAATGACAACACAAGACATTGTTTCTGTCTGCTGATTCCAGTGGACGGAAATCTGCAAGTCAATGACTCAAAGCAATCTGCCAGGGGTTCCTTAGACTGAAAACTTTAAAACTGATTTGTTTATAATGTATTTATGATTGGAACTTATTTTCTTGTAAAGTGCCTTAAGACGACATCTGTTGTAAATTGGCGCTATATAAATAAACAGATTCTTGATTCTTGAACTGAGCAAAGCAGCGTATAAATGGGAAGTGGAAATAAAATCTGTACGAATAAAGAAAAATCTGATAGTCGTGGCATCCAATATGTATTCATCCCCTAATAATCTGACACCCCGGAATACAGAAAATTAGACTATTTCCAGTCTTACCTGAAGAATAGGGACTTTCTCGTGTCAATGGGTAACTTCTCCTCAGAGTGGCATCATCACATGCTTGCAAAATAACTAAGTTAGCCTTCTTTTACCTGAGGACCTTTACTGGGATAAAGGACTAATGTCCCAGCAGAGGGAAATGTATATGTAATGTGTATATATATATATATATATATATATATATATATATATATATATATATATAAGAAGGGAAACCCCATCGGTACAGATTTTGCTGCAAGAGTGGTTGAAATAAAATAAAAACTATTTAAAAACTACATGCATCAACATGGTTGATACATTCTGTGTCACTTTAGAGTATCGGCTACACAGATAACCAACCAGTGGAGAGATTCAATAAACAGCAAAATACTTTATAAAGCTAAGTTTTATCACTTTAGATGAATATGTTTTTTTTTTTTAGAACAAGGTCATATTCTCCTGGAAAAAGCAGCATCCAGGTGTAAACTCTAGATTTCAAAAATGAACTGAAGGCTAAACACCCTGATATAGAGTTTAATTGAATGTCCACAAGTCAACCAGGTTCTTACAGCAATAGAGAAGAAGAACCCAGACACCCCCTGAGAGAGATTGTGCATTATGTCCAGACTGACGCGTCAAGAGACCCTAGATTAACGACCCCCCCCCCCCACACACACACACGCTCAACCGTTCCCACCTCCGTTCCAGGGGCCACGCTCATTTACATAAACAGATAATCCTTGATAAAAATTTCCATTAGACAAAGGTGAAATGGATCAATTTCTTCTGCCAAGATAAATCTCACGTGTTACACCGACGGGGTCATTACACGAGCCACATTTCAGAAATAATGTGTTTAAAAAGTCCGCCGATAGCGGCCATTCCCCGTTTTCCAATTACCTTTAAGAAAAGCTTATTCTGTGGACAATAAAGCACATTACGGCACAATATGATACAGTCCATAAAGATCAGCGTGTTTGATGGGAGGTTAGCGAAAGCTCAGCATATTTCGGCGGGGATGTCACAACCCCGTGGTTATCGCTGACACCTCGCTGTGCTCACCATGCAAATGTCCTATTACGCCCAGTCCAAATAGATTAGGAGGCCTGTTCGGAAATAAACAGTTTCTTCCTGTTTTTTCTCCCCCTCTGTCTCCTTGCAATGAAGGTGGGAGGAAATAAAGATGGCACTGATGGAAGGAGCACTCCAGCTGCTGTGGGGGGGTGAGGGGTGATTGACAAGATAGAGGGGTGATGCCACTTGTCCAGGGCAGCAAGAAAATGGGAAAACTCATTAGTTTGGCTCTATCCAAATTCGCTGCTCTGACCTTGAGACGTCCACACTCCCACCACGCTCAACCTGAATCTCACGGCAGGGATTTGATGAGCCCGTTTCAAAACCTTAGCTAGATGCTCCGGAGGATCATTCTTCCATTTAGATGTTACATGAAATCTCTTAGTTTGTTGATTCTCTTCAGGCACTTTCCTAGATTCTCAGCCGCACGTTTAAAAACCCAGGCATCTCTCTCTCTCTCTCTCTCTCTCTATTTAGGGATGCAACATGAGGAAAAGAAAACCTATGTAAGTTTAGCTAAAGGTCATCACTTTTTCATCTCGTTTTTAGTCTCCGAAGTTAGCAAACGTTTGATATCAACCTTTCTATGGAGTTGGTTACCGAGGTGTTGGGCCATTAATGCACATAATTAATGTAAAAGGGCTGAGGAGTAAAAGATTTTAGATCTACATCACTCTGGTCGGTTACCGTCTGGTTCTGTTCTGGCCAAGTTGAGAGTCGGTTACTTAATATTTGTAATGAACAAGCAAGAGTTGTGATCGTCTCTCTGGTGGTGTTGAAATTTCAATTCCATTCAATTGAGTTTGATTACAGAGCGCTAATTTACGATTTAAAACCTTTGCTTTACGGCAATCCATCATACTGAGCATGCATGCAGCGACAGTAGAGAGGAAAAAATAATAGTAGAGTGACCATTCAGATAGCTGCAACTAAAACAGATTAGACAACAGAAGAAGAAAGTAGCAGAGTGAGAAGTGGACAGATTGTCCTCCAGTAGCTAAAATCTGTAGCAGCTCTGACTGAGAATATCAAAATAAATGAACTCTCTGGTCTTTATCCTTAACTTAAGGACTTTAGTCGGTAATAACTACACTTAACTTCCTTAAATATGCTGTAGCTCACATTTAAAGAGCCTTCCTGTTTCAAATAAACAGATATTTAACTGTAGAAAATTGTTTTCCGATAATATTAAGCACTCTCTAGCCTAAAGTAAAGAGAATAAAAGACAGACAGGTGGGTTTAATCTCTACTTTTTACAGTGAAGGCGGGAATGGAGGTCTTGGCTTTGTTCCAATGCAAAACAAATCTACCTTTGGGTAGAACTAAAGTAACTTAACCTGTTTTGTCTCCGGTTCATAAATTTGATCAGGTTATAAATAATCCTCCATTTTAACCTTTAACAATTTTTTTGGACGGGTACCAAAATAGCAAATGATTAAATATGTAACTCTTAATACATATTAAAAGACAAATATTAAAGCAACACTAAAGAAGTTTCAGTTTTGGTGGATTTTGGCGACCCTCTGTGGAAAAAAGCAGTAGTATTTTTGCCTGAAGGAAGACTCCATTTCCCATGAGGACTTACGTATAGCCTGCAGTTGGATTGAAGTACATTTCTATTTCCAGTGTCTGTTTGAAGGATGAACAGCGATGAGGTGATGAATCTAATTGTGGTGAAACAATGTCAGATGATGATGTTGGAGATAAGAAACTTGGGAAGTGGCGTATGCAGTAAAGCAGTCGACACATTGGCAGTTGTTTTATGTGGCAGGGTTCCTGCCACCCTCCTCAAAGTTTCTTAGTGCCGGTTAAAGCAATACGGACCCACTCGGGCCATGACAGAGGCGTCATTCAACAAGCTGTAAGTCGACACATGATCACAAAAGTTTTGAAAATATTTTCTGAAGGTTGAAAAAGTTACTTTAAATGTTCAGGTTAATTCAGGCCTGAGGACAAAAGCAGGGTAAGAGGAGACCTGGATGTTGTGGACATGATGAGAAAATATTTGCCTGTCTGGAGACTTGAGACTTACCCTTACTTTGCTACGATGAGGTCTTAAATTAGAGAAGAAATAAATAAAGAAGTAATTCCAGAAGTGTCCACTACAGGGTTCAGTACGGTGGCCGACAAGTGAAAATGTGTCCCAAACAGCAAGATACGTAGATTCCCCGTTAAATCATGACATCACGTCTCAGGGATTTTGTTTTGTAAATTGAGTTTGCTGGGATTTTATATTTGGTGTTGTTTTTTTTATATATATTTGTACCTTTTGCTTCTTTTATCTTCATTTGCAGTTTTTCTTTTTTGTATTAGTTTGGTTTTTTTTTCTTGTTTGTTTTTGCATGTTTTGGAGTTTGTACCAGTTTTGTGTTTGCAGCAAATTTGTCTGTTTGCTGCATGTTTTCCACCGGCTCTATTGGGCATTTTGGCGCTTTTTTGGCCATTACTTCACCTGGACTAACAGGTTGGAGATCAACTCCTCTGGGTTTCTGCTTCTGAGCAGTACGCCAGTCTGAAAGCCGCTTGGACACAAAAAAACCGGATCCACCGTAAACTTTTGTGAATTTGCTTTTGCAGCAAGACCAGATGCGACCTTCAGTGGGCAGCTGCATATGCTGTGGTCTCAGAGTGGAGATGCCTGCAGAAACAAAAGACATCATCTGCAGACATCGTCCCTGTCCCACCAGGTACCTCCCCCTCCAACGCCAGGAGACATGAAACCCATTATCTTGATGAAACCTGAGGTAGCGTCCATTAAACTGGGGCCTCGGATCTTTGAAGCAACGTTTTAGATTTTTCTGACGGCAGGTTTAAAGCAGGTCCTCAGAGAAGATTCCTCTTTATTTAAAAACAGGCTCTCACTTAGTTTAAACTCAAATTATTTATCAACAGAGATTTATCCGCCTGTCCATTTTTTATCAAGTGGATGTCCCAATCTTCCATTTCACTAATCATAACCTCAATTATTACCAGGATTTAGAGCACTAACGTTTAATAAATCATGCTGTTATTGCTGCATTGTTCATGCAGGAGTCAGTTTTGTGGCTCCCATGCTTCCATGGTCTCCCTCCCTCACTCCTGAGCGAGCAACCATAGCGCCCCCAGCAGCTTTCTGAGTGAAACAAAGGTTTCCTTTAACTGTGACTCATGGCTCTGCAGCTGGGAGTCTTTTGTTTCAGCCACACAGCAGAGGAGTGTCAACAAACAACTGGGTTCAGTCTGTGATCCGCTGCCTGGGTATTACAGAGATGCTCCTTCAGAAACACAATTCTGCTCTTCTTTACTATATTTAACTTTATTGTGAAGTAAATGTTACAAATTATACAAGCAAAGATGATCAAACATGGAAGAAAATGTATTTAAAAGGTTAACAAGCATGCTAAATATAGGAAAAATGTGTATTTTGTTATTTTGATCTGTGTGACCCAGACCAGAGCAGCGGAGCTGAATGAGGAAAAGGAAAGTTGTTATCCTGATCAGAGGAAACTGTGGAGCTCCATACTGAAGTGTCTCTGCTCCACACTGAGGGACAGATTGGACTCAGCAGCCTTTCTACAGCTCAACTTGATGCTGCTCAGTGATGCTCAGAGAGGGGGGCCTGATGATGTTCACAGTGGATACAGAGTGACCTCCACAGGATGAAGCAGGAACTGCAGCCTGTTTTAACAACTGATTCACAAAAAACCAAAAAACATCACTCAGAGCCTAAATATACATCAGGCGTCACTCTTAACGGATTCAGCTTGACTCTCTTGTAGACCGTACACTGTCAACCAATTAAAAACAAGCTCATTAATTGATCATTTTATTGATGGAAAATAAAATAAACTGATGATGATAGGAAAGGCGAAATTTACATCCAGCATCAGCATGAAAGAAATCTATATTTAATACACAAACAAAGTATTAATTGATGCATTGAATGGTTACAAACAACGTAGACACAAATGTATGAAGAATTAATTTGTTGCCGTGACTAAAACCTGAGGATTTCTTGTTATTTATTAGCTTTATTTACTTTCCAGCTGAGATGCTAAAAACAACAACAAAAATGTTATTAGTTTTACCTGCAAAAATGACATCTAAATTATTTTCTAAGGTAAATGACTGCATGAGATTTGCTGGGTTTCCATAGATTTAAAAAAATTTTTAAACAATTTTAAACAATGAACTGAATTTGATGCACTTATAAACAAAGATGATGACTAGAAAGTATGGATGTTGTTTTTTGGGGGGGGTGTCTTGCTGTGCTTTGAGATGACATGTGCTGTGAATTTGCTCTATATAAATAAACTAAATTGAAAACAGATTCTAATTAATAATAATGAAATCCATAAATTAATATTTAAGTGTTTTAAAGTTTAACAAAAATAGTTTTTCTTGGTAAATAACATACATTGTTTTAAAGAAGTAAATACATGGTACACATTTATTTATCTAGATATATTCCTGTATTGTTGTTTATTTCCTTCTCTGACAATTTGTGGCCCTAAAAAGAAAAACATGATTTCCATCTCTGGTCAGGTATTTTGCCCTAGATTAAAATATGCCTCACATCTCCTGATCGCTACATGTAACAATCATGAAAAACCTCTTCAGGTTACAAAATAAAATAAAAAATCATGTTACATTGTTTTTAAAATATAAATCTTCTTTGCGAAAGTCAGGAAAGAAAAAAAACAACTAATCTGCCTTTTGTGTAGCTCTGCAGTGAGCGGATAACTGATGGCGCATATGCAGCTGCAATCTTTGCAGAGTTTTGTAATAAAGGGCTTATTTTGTCATCACTCTGAATGTAAGGGAAATAAATTACCAGGCAGACATCATCTTTGTGTCAGTAAGCTTAGTTTCCCTGAGTGATGAGGATGAGCTTTCTGTTTTTGATCCATTAAGGATTACCACTAAGTTTTGTCCAGCTGCAGAAAAGTGCAACACATGACGGAGCTGTAATCCCATTTCCACCACCAGCAAAGTGTCCTGAAACCACCACGCCGCCTTTTTCCCTAATCCCCCCCATTACTGTAAAATAAAAAATGTTTTTCTGTGGAGTCGAAGCAAGAATTAAAAGTCAAAGAACCAGATGTATCTTCTGAGACCAAACAAAAAATGTACATGTAAAATCTGAAGATTAGGATTAATGCCTTGCAATATTGTTACACAGATGAAACTTTGCCCAAACAAACAGAAAGCAGGAATGTCATTTCATTCGCAGGAAAGCGCTCAGTGGGCCAGATGCTTGTAGGATAAACTCAGATATTAGAACTCCAGACATTTGTTCATGCGACATTCCACTTTCAGTTTCTGGTCGGATTCACAAACGAGCTCAGGAGCAAAGCTGCTGAGCCCGACTTCACGTATCCTCTCAGTTTTTGATCTGAGCAGACGGGCAAGCTATTCTTTTTTAAAAGATTGACTTCTGAAGAAACATAAAAAGGATGGCAAAACAGGCGATCTTTGCCAAATTCCTCCTTTCTTCACTTCAATTTGATTCACGTTTATCGTCTTCAGGCACCTCATAAAAATTACTCTGCAATCCATCCATTAACCGGCAGCACTCACTCCTTCTGGATGGTTGACTGTCACTTGTAGTGAGTCGTTGACTGTGCAACAATCCCTCACACTGACCATGCACGTGGCAACAGTGGAGAGGAAAAACCTTTTAAAAATGAGTACGATTGGCAGAACGTTGTAATGAGTTTACATGTGAAATTACGTGTCTCTAAAATACTTTTCAGGTCCTACATGGGGGCAGGGAAGGTTAAAGGTCAAGCTGCAGACTTTAAACCGACTACAGGAGAGAAACAAAGAAACATGTATACATAAACACAAATAAAATTAGCCGTAAAAGTCGTTTTTCTCAACAACAAAAAATTTCAATTGTGGATATTTTTCACAGGATTAAAATGTAGTTTGAGACGTCATCAATCACTCTCTAAACTGGACAGTCTGGAAGGTTTAAAACTGTTACGCAGGTTATAAACATTAAAGCTCAGCCAGCAGCATTCATCTGCTTCTCCTAATGCTGGTTGTTTTTGCATTGATGTCTGTAAAGAGCTTGCATTGGTCATTTTCCCTCTGTTAATAAAACATAACTCATAAATGACATCTGGTAAAAGCAGTGTCAGTATCTTAAATATGCCAGAATTCCTGATTAGTTTCAGATATTCACGTCAGTCTAAATCCATTAGGCTTGAAGCAGACCCAGAATAACACAGTGGAAGGTGCTGAAGCCGTCTGATATGAACGGGAAAACCTTCCTTTTGAGGATTTCATGCACATCCTACAACAAGAAGAGACTCAGAGCCTGGTGCTCTAGTCTGGGTGAATCCTCTAGAATAGATGTTCCTGCATTCGCTTGAGTTTTAATAACAATATATTTTGCCAGGACAAGAAATATCCAGCAGCTTTTGCAGGAATAAATATATTGAGAACATTTTAAAAGAAAGACTGATTTAAATTCCTTCTCTCCTTTGTTTGAAAAACATAAATCTGTTTACCCCCTCAAACATGTAACAACTGAATGCAAACGTGCAAAACCTTTTTTATTTTCGGGATATAGTTCCATCAAAAGGGGGGTTTGTTTTACAAAAATGTTGCATTATCATTTGTCGCTAGTGAATGCTTTTGGTAGGAAAGAAAAAAATGTGACCACTTTCAACAAGGATTTTCATGAAAATGTAAATATATCATTACACTTGAGTTGCACCAGATCATTTAAAACCCATCTTTAAAGTCCTCCTCCTCCAAATGAGGGAAAAAAAACAACTAAACTGAGGGCTGACATCTCTCCAAGAGTGCCGCGACTGCAAACTATCATACAAAATTCAGAAGTCAAAGAGTTGTTTTCACATACATTTTCTGGATGCCTCACTGAAAACCTCCTCTTTGTTGTAGACGTTGATTTCGTCCAGATTTACCACGTCCGGCTTCTTCTGGTGTCGATTCGTGTCTCACGTCAGCAATGAACATGAATCTGATTTAGCTCCATATATGACACGGAAGATTTGGACATAAACGCCGGTTGAAGCAAGCTGTGCCGGGTTTAGCTTTCTTTTATTCTCGGCGTCCTTCATGTTTTGTTCCGACCTTTGTGACGATACGGTCCGCTCTGTAACATCCTTCCACTGACGACGCCGTTCATCGTTACTGACCTAAACGTGGAGCTGCTCTGGGGCGTCTATGTTTATTTCCTGCGACGTTGCAAAGTTTTGTTTTGTTTTTGGTTTTTATTTTAGCAAAATATAGGAATAGAGCATCAAGACCTGCTGAGTGAACGTAGCCGCAATGCCACAGGTTTGATTTTGAAGGGTGAAAACGTCAAATATTGGTCGCATTTGTCTGTCCTAGATGGTTTTATCGCATTTAATTGACCCATTTTCTTTTCTAGCATTAGATTGCTTGATAACCAATCTGGGTTGCTTTTTTAAACCCAGATTTGTCAAAGATCCTAACATTATTTCCTCTGTTTTTAACCGTTGTGTTTTTTCCTTTTCCTGGAACACATCAGCAGAGTGACGGAGACCGAGTTCACCCCCACACACACTCTGCATGAAGAGCAAAGAGCTGTCTGGAGCGTTTTGTGTCAAGGCCCGTAGCGCGGTCACGGGCGTCCTCCATGCGAGGAGGAGAGAACGGAGAGAGGAAGAGAAACTCTGTGTGACACCGCGGCAGAGGGGAGGAGGGCAGCGGAGAGGGCGAGGCGCATCAGGAGGTTGTCGAGCCACATCCAAGTGTCAGGGTCCCAAAAATAGTGGCGAGCGACGAGCAGACTGAAGACACCAAACAAACAACAGCTCTCAGCTCGAGTAAACGTCGTCCGACACGCAGGACGAGACAAACTGTGAAGCTTCCTTCTGTCTTCCGGTCCTGTTAATCAGATCCAGGGAGAAAGCGATCGGGGAGGATACTCTTCCTGTCTGAGGAGGCCTCTGCCTTCGCTCCTCTTTTCTGGTCGCTGTCCTTGCAAACGCTGACAAGCTCCCTCTGTGCTACTCTGTGTGGACACAGAGAACAGAGTCTTGTCCGCAGCAGATGTCTCGTGGCGGCGACTGTAAATAAAGCCAATGAGACGAGGCCGTTTCGTTCCCCTCGCACATGGAACTCACTATTTTACTCCCGGGTCAGGACTTCCATTTATTTTCACTGGCTTTACTGAGCCTGGATCTGCTAGAGCGTCTTTCTGTAACAAAAAGAAGTTATTCCTTTCCACTGTCGCCACCTGCTTGCCCAGGAAGACGGATTGCTGCAGAGTTTGAATGCAGCCGGTTCTTGATTCAGCCTGAATCTGTTTTTACGGTTGGATTGATGCATTTTAATTATTTGTAGTTCTTTCCCAACACCCAAAGACATTTTAGTAATTATACCAGAATACATTGGTTGGTAAAGAAAATCAATTTGAAAAAAGATGAAGTAAAAAAAGTTTATTTGTTTTATTGTAAAGACTTACCAGCCGCCTTATTAGCTACACCTGTTCAGTTAATTGTTTAAACAAATTGTAATTCAGGCAATTACAAAGCAGTAACTAGACACAGTGAAGACAACTTGCTGGCGTTTTAAGTGACCATCCAAATGAGGAGGAGAGTTTATTTTTAATTAGTTTTAAAGAGACAGATTTCACTGGTGCTGGGGGGGTTGTTTTTAATACAGAGAGGCTTGTTCAGTATGATCCGAAGGCAACAGACACCTAAATAACCACTTTGAGTGGAAGAAGCAGAAGAAGACCAGAGTGGTGCCACTACTGTCAGCTATAGACAGGAAACCGAGGCTTTAAATCTTACAGGCTCAACAAACTGGACAATACCAGATTGTAAAAAAAATGTGTACTTTTTGGGGGTTTTTGGGTTTTGTTTTGTTTTTTGCTTACCGTATATGTGACTCATATCTGAATGGTTTGGTCTGATTGAACACAATCTAAATTTCGCCCACTTCCATATGTGGCACTAACTCACATGCATATCTGATAGCGATGTTCAGAGCAAGACATGTCCAGTTTTGTTTTGATATGAACATCTTTAAAATCCATTCACAGACAGTTATCCATCGTTACTTCTCTAAACATTGCGTTGCTGTGCTCTGTCTTCTTCTGCTGTGCGTGCCGGTTTACCTTGGGGCCGTGGGTCTGTTGCCGTTCGCCTTTAATTAGCAGAATCAACAATCGTGCAAAAAAATAATAAAACAAAATCGCAAATGAGTGTCAAGACCTGCTGTGTGAATGTAGCCTGAATTTCGGTTGCAATATTTGTTAAAAAAGCATAAATGCCTGGATCCATTCAGTGGTTTAGGCTGGTGGTGGTAGAGTTGTGGGTTTAGCTTGAAACCAACTGACCATCAGTGCTGATCATGTCCACCAGATGTGCAAACGACAAACCTGCTAATCTCTGAGGAATGGTTCTTGCACTTTCCCAAACCTGAGCCAAATTTAGAGCAATTCTGCAGCAAAAAGGGGGTCCAGCCTTGTAAAATCAGGCATACCTAATAAAGTAGTAAAGGAGACTAGACGCCTGGATTTGAACTGTCTGCATTAGAAACGGACATGTGCGTTCAAAAATCAAGTAAAAACACGTATTGGTGCGTCTTGTGTCCCGCTTGACGTCTCCTCTTTGCAGCAATGTGAAGCCAACTGAGCACGACTCTAACATCTTTGAAAGGCCCCTTGTGCATTTAGCATAGCAGAGTGTCGTCGTCTGTGAAAGAGGGGCGCGCCAGTGTAGCTTTGTGTTTGGCTGATGACCCTGACAGTCCCAAAGGACGTCGGTAGCCCAGAGGCTTGTCCACCTCCATTTAAACCAGCCTAACAGCGCCTTGTTTGGATGGGACCGACAGCCTGCCGCAATTAAAATGCGATCCAGCTCCGTTTCTGTTTAGTGTAAGAAAATGAGAGCATGCAGAACCTGAGGGTCCAAAGGAGCAGTTTGCAAACCAATAATGCGATTCACAATGACTATGTCTGGTAGTGATAAGAAGCAGCAATCAAATTTGTTACTGGAGCGCAGATCTGACAAGTGCAGAGGAAAAATACCAAGAAAGGCGGATCAGAACAACTGCCCAGATGTCAAACAATTTTCTTAAACTCAGAAGAATAACAGCTTAAATATGACGTTCTTAGTGTCTTCAAAGGAACAGATCTAATGATCTACTGTCCCACTTCTTTATCGGAAACATTCCTTTGCTGCTGTCCAGTAAAATCAATTAATTACGTTCACAGAATCCTATCGCTTGCCCCCGCGTGCACAAGTCCCAGTCTTAACTTGGCATGGCAGCTGACACTTTGCCAGAGTGGATGTGCTGAGAGGTGTATTAGAAGTGATAATGAAGAACACACTTCCACTTGAGAACGAGGCAATTAAAGTAGGGGGTGTAAAGAGCCGAGGGAGCGCCGAGTGTGACTCCCCTGTGGAGGGAATTCACCAACATCCCTCACACCTGAGGTCTGCGGAGGATTCTCGCTCTGGTGACGATTCCTGATGACAGTCTGTGATGGGAAGGTGTAAGACGGGCGCGTGACACATGGGCAGGAGAGCAGCACAGTCACTACAGCTACCTTCATGTCAGCCAAACTTTGATCCTTCCTAATATCTACCAATTATACACTTAGACTTTTATGTGTTTTCAGCTCAATTTTAGGCCCATTTTCAGAGTTTTCCTCTTAACTGAACCACTAACACTGAGTCACATTTGTACAGTCGCCTCTTTAGCCAACAGGAACTGATCACAGGTGACATGAAAAGGCCATTTGAGATTCAAACAAACATGGTTTAGTGGTAGAGTGAGTGTAGTTTAGCTGTACTAGCTACTAATTAAAGCAACACTAAAGAAGTTTCAACTTTTGCCTGATTTTGGCGGCCCACTCTGAACAAAAGCGGTAGTGTTTTAGCCTGAAGGAAGACTGAATTTCCCATGAGCACCAGCGCATAGCTTGGTAAAATCCTGATCTACTTTAGGTCACCTGCAGTTGAGTTAAACTAGATTTCTGTTTCCAGTGTCTGTGTGAAGTATGAATAGTAATGATGTGATGAATCTAATTGTTGTGAAACAATGTCAGATGATGATGTTGAAGATAAAAAACGGGGGGAAGTAACGTATGCCGTAAAGCAGTCAGCTGTTTTTATGTGGAAGGCAGGGTTCCTGCCACCCTCCTAAAAGTTGTTTAGTGCAGGTTAAAGGGATACTGACCCCCTCGGGGCATGACAGAGACGTCATTCAACTGTAAGTCGACGTATAACCACAAAAGTTATGAAAATATTTTATGAAGGTTGAAAAGTTAGTTAGTGTTGCTTTAAATTGGAGCTGGCATTTGTAAAACAGTATGGATGGATCTGCATATTGTTATGATAAGTCCAAATATGATTTGAAACACACCACGAAATACGTACTTATCTTTGTATTGTATTATGTAAATTCAGTTTTTCCTTTCTGAGGAGATGACTGCTCCAATTGGGACAAACACATGATGCAAAAGGAGGGAGATCATCTGACTGTCTGCCTTGGATTTTTTTAAATTATCTGGCATGGACAGATCAGGGAGATTTGTTTCAGAGACAGTTCCTTTTCTTTCTTTGTAGAAGTAACTGCATGAACTCCTGCATGGCGGCATTGCTTGGTGTGTGTGTTTTTTTCAGGGCTAATCCACTGGCCAGAGGATCTAATCCATTCACATTTTCGAAATCAATATTGAAAAAAAAGAAGAACCATTACAATGAAGTAATTAATCAATACTTTTACCCAGGTACTTTAAAACAAACTTTAATCTGTTCTACGATGTTTCTAGATTGAAGCATGTTGAAATAAAGCTCTACTCTGCTTGGGATATTATTTGAAATCATTGACCAAGGAATAGCTCTAAGTCCTCTATTAAATGTTAGAGTTGAAGTTTAAAGAATCTTTCTAGAAGAAACAGGCCCACAGCATCACATATCCTCCACCTTACCTAGCCATGGGTTTGTGAGGCTCTCCACATATCATTCCAATCCCACTTAACCCACTTGGAGATGCATCACAGTGTCAGTGTTGGTCTCATTCCAACTAAGCAGTTTCTTACAGTAAATAGGGAAAATAAAGAACGTGGGTCTTCATCCAGCCTTTTCCACAACTTCAACATCTTTTAGACACAGTTTCTCGTAACTATTTCCCTGATATATTATGAAGATCAATTTATCTGCACCAAAAATTCCCCCTGTGAAAAAGCAAGACGTTTTTTTGAGAAAGCTGAAATTAAAATGCTAACAAACCCATGTTCTTCAATCCATTTTTCTCAGTTTGCAGTGTGAGCTCTTTTTTTAATGACTTTTACACATTTTTACCAGGGATTCTAATGAATGATATGGATTATGTTAACCTAACCTCTAATTAATCCATACATAAAAAGGCATTAAAACTCAAAAGATGAACTGAGTGAATATTTTGGTGATATGACAACTGTTAGTCGTGTGCTATGCAACTCTGGGCTTCGTGGCTAAAGGGAGATTTTTTTAAAAGATTGAAGGAAATCAAAAACAATTTCCCATCTGAAGTTTACAATGTGAGGACTCAACACAACATCTAAAGTTTTATCATTTTGACCAACATCCAAAACAAGGAAATGAATCAGGAATTTTAACAATCAGCTTCTGCAAAGAATTAACAAAAGAAATGGGGAAAGCACGATATTGATGCCTTTTTTCAGCTGGATTAGGAAGCTAATGGAGAGATGGATGAATTTAAATTAAGAAAAATCCTGGAAGAAAACTTGATAGATTTAAATTGAAAACAGACTGAAGGTTCATATTTTGCATGAAAACAAGCTGAGACTAAATCCCACTGGAAATCTATGCCAGTCTTCAAATCTGATGGTTAGAGATGCCACCCATCCAATCAGACGGAGTTTAGGCTGTTTAGCAAAGGACAGGCAAAGTTTTAGCCTCTTGATGTGGAGAACAGGTAGAAATATAGCCCAGCAGAGAGAAAATATGAATTATCCGGGCTGAATGGAAACATTGGTAACACTTTCCAGGTGTTTATTTGAGTAACAAATGTTTAAAATATATTAATACTTTTGTAAGGCACTTTATCTGTCATAGTCTTTTTCCCTCTATATCATTCTGAAATACAGATGCAATAGAAATTTAGGTTTGCACAGCATTTAGAGCTAAATGTATTCACATGAAAAGTGCTTTAATAACAGACTCATTTGACATGTTTGCTATTTAAAGTTACACTTTGACTTCAATAGTCTGTATAGAGATATACTTACTATTTTTATTTTTGAAAACAAACATCAATTTTTAGCAGATTAAATTTCTATATTTTGTCTTTTATTCAGTAGCGAACATGGTCCATGTTTTGGTTTCGTATTTTATTCAGGCGATGTTTGGGGCACACTTGCGCGGGTCCTTCAACTCTAACGTTTTAGGAGAAGATGTTGAACAGAAAATTATAAACTCTATTTCTGTGCTTATTTTAATAACAACACATCTGTACAAATGCGTAGTTCGTATTTTAAACCACAAAATGGCTCAAACTACAAATACACCAAGTTAAAAGGTGAGTTGTTTTTTAAATAATTTATACGATGTAAACAAAGCTAAATGCTAACTAGCTTGGTTAGCTCCCGTTAGCCGCTGGACGCAGAAGTTTTGAAATTACAGTCAAATTCAGATTAATAAGGTTTACATTAATACGTTTTACATTCTATGACTTTATTTTTATTTGCTTTAAGTATATTTCTCCTTTAAGACACATTCGGATTAAATAACAGCTTAAAGCACGTTTTATTGTGCTAAAGCAGAGCTGAGCATTCAGACGAGCAGCAGGAAATATTAGATATTTATTAACCTGAATAGATGTTTTTACCCTTATGTTTATAGTTAAACTTAATATTTTAGTCATAACATTTTATGTAAGACGCCCTAAACATCTAGACAAGTTTAAACTTGTGTCCTGTTAGCAGTGAACAATTAAACACTTAATCTTTTTGTTTATTTCATTTATCTAAGAGGATGATCTCTGTTTTATATGGCATTGGATAACTGGATGGTCATATTAGATATGTGTTTAATTAAACCAACATCAGATTTCTGTTAGAAATCACAAATTTCTGTTTTCCTGTACAGTAATTAAGCAAATAGTATTTATATAGCACTTTTAACAGGCCAAAAGCAGAAAGAGCTTCACAATAAAAGCAAGCATATAAACACAAAAGATGAAACCTTAAATAAGGAAAAACATTAAACTGGTAAACGTTACGCTGAATAAATGAGTCTTTAGTCTCTTTAAGAGATGAATGGTTGCACTTATAATATCACATCTTAGGTGTTATCTGTTTCAGTTAAACAAGTCACGTTGTGTTTAAAATTTCAATGTTATTTATTTATGCTTTCTACATTTAGCTTTAAGTCCGCTTAAAATGGACTCCGCTGGCTCCGCCGCGTCTCAGAAGCCGCAGAAAAATGCCCAGACCACACACTACATCGAGCTGGGAGATTACCAGTACTGGCCGGTACTGGTTCCTAGAGGCATCAGGCTGTACACGTACGAGCAGATCCCGATTTTCCTGAGAGAAAATTCTTACATCACAGACGGATACAGAGCCTACCTGCCGTCCAGGCTCTGCATCAAAAGGTGAGATGCACAGATGTCGCTCAACGTTCGTCTGGTTGGCATAAAGTAATGACTTATTGGTGCTTTAAGCCATTTAATCACTATTGGAGAACGACAACAGATCGATTATTTCGTTTTAGTCTCTTCGTCCTATCCAATGAGACGGTGAACATCTGGAGCCACCTGTTGGGCTTCCTGCTCTTCTTCTGTGTCGGAGTGTACAACATGGCGTCGGTGCTGCCGTCCATCGGGGCCTCCAGGGAGGACTACGTTATCTACTCCATCGGGCTGTTCTGCATCCAAGTACGATCCTGAGTTAGATCCATATGAAAGTGAATATTTGCGTCCGTCATTAATTTGCGCTGCCATCACTGATACACAAAGTCCGTGTAGGACGTCACCTCAATGAGTAGAATAACTCAGGGTTTCACCGCGACATGTTGACGTACGCTGCAGTTTACATTTTGAAGTCTCACACTCGTGAAGGAAGCCAACCTCAAGAAAACCTCCTGACTGGGTTTAATTGTTGTTAAAGGAGATAAAGTTGGAGTAAAACAACAGGAATAATGTAAAAACTGAGCGAATGAAGCAGATGACCCGCTTAGTTGGTTTTGTTCTGGGATGCTGATTCCAACTTGTATTTTTATTTTTTTATGTATTTAACTAAATTGCTAAACCATCAGAACAAATGCTGAGTGTGTCAACTTTTTGGGTTGCCAGTATCAGGTAAATAAGTTGTCCCCCCCATACAATTACCTGGTTCAGGAAATTAGCAGTTTGGTGATTTCCACTCATGTCTGCGTCATTTCATGAGAGTCTGTGGATGAAATGGGGAAAAAAAAGCAGGAAAAGCTAAATTGCAGCTTTGTTTTTCAATCTGAGCGATTATGAAATAACATTTATAGTCGTTTTCAAAGATTTTCTTTGCGAAACAAAACCAAATCTTCCCATAAAGATGTTGGTCTGAATAATGAAATGTGTGTTTGTGGCCTACAGCTGTGCATGCTTTGCTCCGTGGGCTACCACCTGTTCTGCTGCCATCGCTCGGAGAAGACCAGCCGCCGCTGGATGGCGCTGGATTACGCCGGCATTTCCATCGGCATCCTGGGATGCTACGTTCCAGGAGTCTTCTACACTTTCTACTGTAATAATGTAAGTACATCCCTGACTGGTTAATTTTTTGGGTAGTTTTGCTGCAGTTTACAGTCAGGCAGGTTTAATAACGAATCAGTAGGCGATGTTGAAGCATATAAGGCTCCGTTGACAGATCTGGTGTCCAACTTTTACACCGTTTATGTGAGACGTGTCTATAATTGTTCTCAGAGAAAGCAAGAAGTGCCGAGTTTAGCTTACTTTTTTATTTTCTCAGTCACCTCAATTCGCTCAATACGGTCGGCTCCCATCAACAACTTCAACATCTGTCCACAGACGGCGCGAACGTGGCGCTGCTGTGGGGAGTCTACGTTCTACTTCTGCGCCTCTGGATTTCTGTGGTGTCCAAAACCCACAGTAATCTGATGGCGCTTGAATTTAAGCAGCAGTATGAACGGCCACAAATATTCAGATTTCAGGCTGTGTTAAAATGAAGGTTAAGTTCAAAAAACATAAACTGCTTTACAAAAAGATAAGAACAGAATACATTTAACTTTAAACAACATAAAACTACAGAATCAACAAGTTATCAGCTGCTTGTTGAACCATAAACTGCAAGATGTCGGTTCTAAAACGTCTAATATGAAGAGATGAAAACTGAAGTCAAGTTTTGTCTTTTTTTTTAGAGAACCTATTATTTAATTCATATTCAGAACTAAATATACCCTAAAAATAGTCAGTAAGCCATTTTATTGTTTTAATGCCTAATAGTTGGAGTATTATATATTATTTTAAGTTATGATGCTGAGATATAAACAAGTGATTAATTTCACAAGAAAAAAAACCCAAAACATCCTCTTATATAATAAAGCGTGTTTTCATCGTCATACGATACGAAACTGTAAGAAATATCTGAGGTCAGCCGAGGAAAGATGAGACAGGAAGTGTTTCTGAGGAGAGCGACGTTTAGTTCCTCCTTCAAGAAACAATGAAAAACATAAGTTCAGTCTTTGTTGATCTTTGGATGTTTTTGGCGGAAAATCACCTTTTTAAACTTGATTAAACGGCTTAAAGAAAGCATGGGAGGGAGCCGTAATTGAATAAAGCGAGCGCCTCGGCCTGGCTCGGCTCGTGGACTCATTGTTCCTGGCGAACAAGCAACACAACACCTTCGCCGCTCTCATCCGTTTTGAAAACAGCCTCTGATGACACAAGCCGGCTCCGGCTCCTCATTCCAGCCGCCCACCAGCGTTTTTCTTTTCTGCTTTATCCCTGAAACGCTTGGCTCCGCTCTGGGATGCTCGCTTTCCCCCGCATGTTGGAAGCGCCGGGTTATTTTGCCCCCAGAACTCTGCACAAATCTGCTCCAGACCAAACCAGATGGCCGTGTTCACCGAGCGGCCCGTCACTCCTGTTCCTCACCATATGACGCTCGCAAGTCCAGGAGCCCCCCTCCTCCCCCACACGCACTCATCGCCTCCCACCTCCTCCTTCCTCCACGCCAAGATGGAGGCTCTGCTTCTGGGTGGCTCCACTCCAGCGGCGAGCCAAGTCCCTTAATAAAAACAGATTCTTATATTTAGCCAGTCAAACTCTTGTCTCGTCCCAGTCTTCTGAGGGACGCAGATTTGGAGGAGATGCGAGTTTGTGAGGAGGAGGGCCTGGGAAAAATTAAAAAAGCTAAGAGATTTGGCTGCGGCCGAGCCGGCGGCCTCGTTCCGGGTGCAAATTTATTCACTGTGAAATTCGGCATGGCTCAGCGCGCGCCGACGCGTCACTGGACGGAGGCCCGCGTCCAGCCACGCGCGGACAGAAGGGAGACGCGGAAGAGGCCGTCCAGACTTACACAAGTTTAAATACCAAACGCGGATCCGGGGACGGGTTCGGCTCATGTCTGCGATCACGGCCCAGAAACAGCGGGAGAGCTTTCTTAGCGCGAAACGCAGTCAAGAGGGAAGACAAACGCGTCATTCGCCTGTTTACTCCGAATCTGACTCTCAAAAATCGCTGCAACGATCTTAGTCATTAATTAACGTGTAAAACATCACATTAACATGTGACAGGCAAAGGATTGTGGGATTTGTGTGTTTTGGTCCATATTTAAGGACAAACTAGTAACAATGATCTATAACATGCATGGTTTTGATAAATAGTGGTTATCGATCCTAACAGCAACATCAAAATCTGATATTTTCATATCTTTGCATTGCTAACCTTTACATTAGAATAATAGATCAGCGTTTATTTTCTTGGGATTTTGCAGGATAGAAGCAACACAAAGTAGGTTTTTCATTCTGCCCCCTTTAATCTGGGACTCCCGAATGAAATCGATGCAGCCAGGCGAGTCGAGTCGCCAGCTTGAGAATTAATCAGGCCGGCTGACTCTGAAGCAGAGATGCTATTGATCCTTTAGGCACAAATATGAAAGGTTTTGGCGTAGCCTGACGTACGAGCACTTCCACGTCAGCCTGGAGCAGGGGTCAGGATGTTTTGACCTTCATGGGCCACCATTCTTCAACCTGCTGGCCAATTAAACCCGATTGGTGACGAGGCTGTTGTGAAACCTTCGTTTTAGACTAAAGCTGATTTCTTTCTAATCTTCGCGCTTTATTTTGAATTTATTTCTATGAGACTCTTATCTGTCTACGTTACTGTAAGTATTCCACACACGGATGTTCTGCTGAACGAGCTTTGGTAATTTATGGAGCAGCTCATTCGTCTGGTCGTGTTTTCATGCTCTCCTAAACGGATTCTCAACTGAATTAAAGTTTTTGGTTGTAAAAATCTAAACCGTTTAAAAGTCGTTCTGGGTTCTGGTTCCAGTACTGGCGGCAGGTGTACCTGGTGACGGTTCTGGCCATGATCCTGGCCGTGTTCTTCGCCCAGATCCACCCCCTGTACTTCTGCAAGCAGTGGAAGCAGCTCCGCTCGCTCATCTTCTGCGCCGTGGCCGGCTACGGCCTGATCCCGACGCTCCACTGGATCTGGATCACCGGCGGATTCTCCTCCGAGCTCGTCCAGGTGGAGCCGCCGCTCTCTCTGTTTCTGCTCCGATTATTTTGTTTTTCACACTTTCTGTTAAAAATGAATGTTTTTTTTCAGGCGTTTGTTCCTCAGATCCTTGGGATGTACTTCATCGCAGCTTTAGCTCTGATTTTCTCTGTCTCCAAGGTTCCTGAGCGCTACTTCCCAGGTGAGACCACCCGAATCTGCTTTCGGTTTGTTCTCAGGTTGAAACGAATAATCGTTCTTCGTCTGTAAACTTGCTTGTTAATTGTTAATTAAAAACAAACCTTCACTTTGTTGATGTTGATGAAGTCGAGTGAACTTCTCACACGTAGATCTGTATCTTTTGCTACAAATGATCACTAAGCAATATAATTTTATTAGATTTTAGACGATAAAATGTATTTTTCTTATTAGTATTTCTATAAATATACAAGATAATCCTAAATTGTCACATCAAAAATCCAAAGGAAGCGCTAATTTCCTATTTAATCACTTGATTATTGGTCAGAATAATCGCATTAGAAGCCTTTTTTTGTCTTTTCCCATGATGCTTCAGGGCAGCTGAACTACCTGGGCTCCAGCCACCAGGTGTGGCACGTGCTGCTGGTTCTGATGTTCTACTGGTGGCACCAGTCGTCAGGCTTCATCATGGCGTACAGACACCGGCACCCGTGTCCCGGCGCGCCGCAGCACACCTAGCCCCACCCTGGAGGTGAGGAATCTGTCTTCATCCATCACTCTGAAATCGTATTTCATCCGTTTATTCTTTCATTTCTCTGATGTTGGTTTTTATAGCTTCCAATCTACCATAAACTTTCATGTTTATACTTTTGAAATCGTCCAAAAAAGCCGTGAGAACCTGAAGAAAAAGTCTTTATAGAAACAACCCAGGATTTCCCATGAAAAGTCTGAACGTTGATTTAATTTTCCAGAGAATAAAAAAATGAAATCCTGGTGGATTAACTTTACCTATTGTTTGTTTTTTGTTTGTTTTACATTTTTTTAGTTTATGCTGTAAATTAAGACCTTTTATTATTTACTATAACTGTGGTTATCCATCTAATAATAATAATAATAATTACAATCAAATGACCTTTAAAATCTTTGGTGCTGAAATTAAATTTGTAGTTATAATCCAGGCATAAATCAGATTAACTTTGGTTTAAAATGATCTCTTGATTGTCGAGAGATTTTGGTGGATTTCAGAGTCTGCGATTCTTAAAATTGTGTTTTTAGCCAGATTGTTGTCGTGGGCAGATTTGAACCCTCTCTGTAATTTCATGGCAGATGTTTCTGCAGTCGTCAGTCGCTGGTAGAAAGAGGGACAAACGAACGGATGCATGGAGTAACTTAGTTCAAGGAACACAGACACAGTTGTTACACATTGATATGTCTCAGAAACGTCCAGAATCGGATGTCAAAAGTTAAATATCCCCGATATTTAACCCTTTTTTTCCGTGTTTTCTCCTTTTTTCAGGGAAATCTGTGACGCTCTGTTTTAACCTGCCAAGCGGAAGGAGTCGGTCAGAGGATGTGAGCTGAAACGTTGCGGTCATGATCAGAGCATCGTAAAATCAGCAATCGAAACACATTTCTGGTCCGACGAGTTCGTTCTTCCTTTACCGGTTCTCTTTAGAGTGCCGGGAAATGATTTAGCGTCCCATGTTTCTGAAAGGGAAACGTAAATGTCCCTGCCTAGCAAAATTAGTAGGCAACAATTAAGGACTCTGAACAAATAATGTTAAAGGAAAACAAAACCCAAAGATTGTTGCGGAGCAGCTTCTTTTAATGTTGAAAATAAACGGCCTGAACCGTTTTAAAAGGAAAGCCACTTGGCAGGATGTAATGAACAGCTCTGCCTCTAGAGGTCACCAATGAGACTTCACCCGTGTCCCACATGGCAGTATTAACCACGCTGTTTTGTTTTTGAGCCGCGAGAGAACAAACCCGTGTTCTCAGATGTAAATTATGATGTTCTAGGTACCATGTTCTAGGTACCATGTTCTAGCTCCTTTTAGGGTGATGTGCAATGTTCTACTGTTTTAGTCTTTAAATAATGTTTCAGAGCGCTGCGCCTTCACGTTAACCAGTTTTCACTGCAGAGGCTGGGCGGTCGCTGCTACCCATAAAACCTGATTTAGCAACAAAAAATAAAGTTACTCAAAACATTTAGATTTTAGATTTCCTGTCATAACTTTTAGATCTAAAAGGGTAAATATAACTTTTTCACATAGGGATCTACGCATTTAAAACAATTAGGGCCGCACCGATCTGCTCATCTTTAAAGAGTCTGATTCAGTTTTTGGCCGATGCTGATTTTTCAGTGTTTCCACCTCTGGCACTTTTTTTTCCAGGCTCAGATTAAACCTCTAGGCTGGATCAACATTAAAACCTTGAGACACTAGATTATCCCCAGTTCAGGTCCGCGTGGAGCAGGATGAAGGTGTGAGGTTGATCGTTCGGGTCACGGCTGAGGAATCGTTCATATTTCAACACCAACCGTTTCATTTTATTGTCAATACGTAGTTATCAGGGGAACAGTCTGGAGTTTTTGTGGAGAAAACCATCTAATATTAATACTAAATAATAAACTTGGAATAATTAATCTGAAAGCAAAGTAAATGGAACTGAATGTGATTATTATGAGTTTTTAAAAATAAAAATAGATCACAACAGACTTTGTGTCTTCCGTTGTGGTCAGAATGACGCACGGCCGTGAAGTCTAGTGAAACCCCCACACTCAGTGCAACCCTAAAAACAAAATCAGGTCGTCTGTTTAAAAGCAACTTTTAAAGCTTGATTGTAGAGTTAATAAAAACAAGCAACAGGATCCAAAATTAAAGGCGTTTTGGTGTGACATTTAAAGTTGATCTTACCTTATAATGGAAAGTGAAGAGTGCCAAATTGCAATAATTAACATGTGAAGTACTTTTCTATTTATTCAACAATCATGTTCCTCATTTAAATCTATGCATTTTGAAAACTATTCCAATCATTATGATTTCTTGTTTCTGTTCTGAAACACATGAATTAATTCAAACTTTCGACTCCGCCCATCAAACCGAGTGGGCGGGGCTATAGCTGTTGGTGGAGAAACCCTGAAGGCTGATTGGCTGCTTCAAATAACAAGTCGAGGCAACTTCCTCTATATTTACAGTGAATCCGACACAATGATTAGTTTTAAATCAATGCATTTAACTGAAGCTTATATTTAATCATTTCTGTTCTTATTTCTGGTTTTATAAAATCAAAGAAAATTTTGTTAATTATTATTTGGCACACTTCACTGTGAAATACTAGTAAAGATTGTCAGAATCTGCTTTTCGCCGCCCAGCCTCTAAATTTAAGTGTTTTTGTTTAAAACTCTCACGACTGATCTGACTTTTTATCTTTTACCAACAATGCAGTGAAACGGCAGCAGACTCGTTTTAAAACGGGAAAAAAATCTGATCCTGTTTTTAAATTATTGGCTTAAAACTGTTTTCTGTACATTTATGTGTAAAAAAAGAATAAATCTTTTATAATGTTTCTAAATGAGACTTTTTTCCTCTTTCTGTGGCACTGATGAAAAAATATTTGGTTATTACAAAACAAGCTTTTTTTTTAAGGCTGCTGGTTTAATACAAATATCTAAAACAGTTCATTTCTATACAAAAACAACATTTCATCACAAATTTAAACTGTTTATTTGTTTTCCTAACAAAACTTTGAAGTTCAGAAAAAAAGCTACATTGAGGGGGAAAAAATGGCTTCAAATATATTAGGAAAGAATAAAAAGTACATTCGCTGCAAGAAACGTATGCATAGATCAAAGAAACGTATGCATAGATCAAAGAAACCTATGCATAGATCAAAGAAACCTATGCATAGATCATAGAAACCTATGCATAGATCAAAGAAACCTATGCATAGATCATAGAAACCTATGCATAGATCATAGAAACCTATGCATAGATCATAGAAACCTATGCATAGATCAAAGAAACCTATGCATAGATCAAAAAGCTCAACAGAAAGACACAGACGCGGTTAAAAGCTGCTCCCATGTAAGGCTTTGTGGTGCGAAAACTGTCAGGAGGAAGAACATGGAGGGTTCTGGGTTGGTTCTAGTACGCGCTAAAGAAGCAGCATGAAAGGCGCGAAGACGCCCCGGCTACTGCTTGGAGGGGAACGGCGCCGCCCCGAACGGGTCGAGGTCGAGCGGCTGCGCGGGCGCCGCTGGCTGCTGCGGGCCGCCGTGGATGACCAGTTCCGTGAAGGGCACCGACCCGAAGTCGTCCATGGTCTTGCTCACGCCGCCGCCGTCTGGAGGGTGGAACGGTTTGGCGCCGAACGGGTCCAGGAGGACGTCGTCCACCGGCAGCGGCGCTGCCTTGTCCTTCCCCTCAGACATGCTGATGTCCACGCTGATGTTCTCCTTGGAGTCGGAGGTGCTCAGGAACTCGTTGCTGCTCTGCGAGTCGCGGCGGCTCGCCTTCTTGTGCCGGCGGACCTTCTCCGGCGTTCGGTAGCTCGGCTTGTTGGCCTTGCGTCCGCCAGTTGGGGTGCCGTGGTGCCGCTTGCCGCCTCCAGCCGTCACCTCCTGCTTGGTTTTCCGCTGGCGGCAGGAAAGCCGCTGCAGGCTGCGCTGCTTCTGCCGCGGCTGGAGACCTGCCGGCTCCCCGAACGGCGACTGGAAGATGTCCTCCGCACTCCGGGAGGCGGTGGGAGGCGGCTCGGCGTGGCCTGGGTAGAAGGGCGAGAACCCGAAGTCTTCGGGGGACGAGGGAGGCGTCTGTCCCGACTTCGACACGTTCCGGCTGAACGGCGCTTTGGTGAAAACGTCCAAGTCGTCGGCGGCCGGCTCTTCTGTGCCGACCTGCCTGAAAGGCGCTTTGGTGAAGATGTCGGTGCACCGCGGCGGCGACGCTCCGCCGACGAAAGGGACGGCGCCGAACACGTCGACGCCGTCCGTGGCTGTCGCCCCGCTGGGCGACCCCGCAGGGGTCACGACCCCCGATCCCGCCGCTACTTTGGCGGCGGGCGGTTTCTCTGAGCGGCTCTCCTCCTTACCAGCATCGCCGTCGGAATCGGAGCTGCGCTTCTCCTCGTCCTCGTCTTCCTCGGAGTCCATCAGCAGGGGCCTCTGTCCCAGGTTCTCCGGCTCCGTGTCCTCGCCGTGCTCACTGTTCAGGGCCTCCTCTTCCTCCTGCTCTTCCTCCTCGCTGCTCTTTGGGGAAGGAGGGTCGGACTCGAAGTCGCTGTCGGAGTCGTCGCCGTCTCTGCAGCCGCTCCTCTTCCCGGGTTTGGGCTCCTTGAGCGGCGCCGGGCCCTCGGCGGGTCCGAGGACGGTGCCAGGAACCTCTTGCTCGCTCGTCCTCGCACCGCTTTCTGATAAGAAAACACAAATAAGACGTTTCCTAATTTCAGTAAGTATTCAAAAGAAGTGAGCTCTTATTTTCTTTTAAGGTCGTGTGTGGGGGACCTTTGGCAGCTGGGACCGGTACCAAGCCTGGGTGGGACAATAAAACCAGTATCTCTATGTTGAGGGATTGCTTTAAAGTCAATGACATTGCAAGCAGTCGTTTGGGTGTTGCGATTTCCTTTAGGTTGTAAACTTTCTTTCTTTTCATCATGTATTTATGGTCTGAACTGACCGATTTTCATGTAAAGCGCCTCCAAGACGACATGTGTTGTAAATTGGCGCCACATAAATAAACAGATTCTTGATTCTTGTGTAAAGCTTTGCTCCGACTGTAGACTTCAGGAAACCTACTGGACCAGAACCAGATCAACACCAACACAAACTTTGGTCTCATGCCAATCTTAAAGTATCACATTAGAAGTGGTTGATTGAAGAAAAACACAATTTAAATACCTTCTTCTAACACACAAAAAAAAGGTTTTCACTTTAGGCCTTTCTGTTGGCTACTAAACTTTTTAACAACATTCTTACAGCAGAACAATGATTTGTTCATTTTCTTTTTATTGTTTTACCAGAAACTTGAATTTTTCAAGCTAGTTTTAACAAAACCAATGAAAACCGTCGTTTTTGTGTTTAATTAATCTGTATGAGAAGTTTGGCTTAACTAGGAACACAGAAATCTCTAAGTTGCAGCATTATTGATCTTATAGGACCGATTGTCTCTCATTGGAAAGCTGCTACGACTCGAAGGTCTCAGTGAGACGAACGAGATTAAAGTCTGGAGGAATAAGACGCTGATCCACAAAAAAATAAATGAGATCCATCGAATTACTTTTCTGATGAAAATCTCCCAGAAAAGATTTAAGCTTTAAGTAAAAATCCTTCATCCAATGGAACAAATGCAGAACCTCTGTGTGATTTACGTCCAACACATTTGCATAGTGGCAACTAAGAAAGGAGCCTAATTAGCGACTGGAGAGCCTCCAATTGTGCTCGAAGTAAACCAAGAAGCCAAATCATTGTTTCTGATTAGAAACTGCAGTATATATATATATATATACACATATATATATGTATATACATGTGTATATATATATATATATATA
>JAVLVB010000596.1:9239-30358 GCA_032876305.1 Orestias chungarensis
TTCAAACCCCCAGTCGGTCGTGGCAGATGGCTGCTTGTACTGAGCTTGGTTCTGCTGGAGGTTTCTTCCTGTTAAAGGGGAGTTTTTCCTCTCCACTGTCGCTACATGCATGCTCAGTATGAGGGATTGCTGTAAAGTCAACGACAACACAAGCCATTGTTTCTGCCTGCTGATTCCAGAGGAGTGAATGCTGCAAGTCTATGACTCGATGCAATCTGCTGGGGTTCCTTAGATTGGAAACTTTTTCAAATTGATTTGTTAGAATGTATCCTTGATTTTAATTGATTTTTTGTCAAGTGCCTTGAGACGACACCTGTTGTAAATTGGCGCTATATAAATAAACTGATTCTTGAAACTGATTCTTGATCTCTTAGAGGAATAGTCTGACATCCATGGAGTATAAAGAAGCATCTTTAAATAGTTGGCCTGTCTCTATTTCAAGTCAGAAAGACGGAATGTTCATTGAACATTGAACAACTATAGAATATGAACATTCTATAGTTGTAATACAAAAATATGAAAATGATCCAGCAAGGAGTGAAAGGAACCGTAGAGCTTTAGTAACAGGGAGCTTATTTACTAACAGGAACAGGTGGCTGATTCCTGACAAGGTGCAGCTGAGGCAGGCAGGCTGAGGGAGAGATCAAGAATGTGCACAGTGTAAATTTTAAATAATTAAAGAACAACTACACACAATAAAAATAATAAAAAAAAGATCTAACCAAATACAACTAAGGCTTGGCTGAACTGAAGCAAAACAAGACTGGTTAAATCAAATGAAGTAATTAGGCTGATCAAAACTTTGAGCAAAGAGAAGAATGTTTCTAGAACCTTCTCTGAATTGTCCAGAAAGCTCACCACTGTACTAAAAATATGCAGATTTGCAGCACTTTAAATTAGGGGATAAGAGAAAGTATTTCTGAGGTAAAATCTTATATAATTTGTGTAGTCAGGCACCCTATATGGTTAGAAAACTGTAAGAGTCAAGCTCATTTTGAAAAATATAGTTTAAAATAGTTTAACATTAATAGGGTTAGGCCTTTTTCACCAACAGTTTTTGATGTCTTTTTAATAAAGTGTCGAAGAATACTCAGCATGACAATCAAGCAAAAATTGTTATTCTTCAAATGCATTTATTTCCATCTCTACCAACTATCAGAAAATTTAACTTTTTTTTGTATCAATAAATTAATTTGAGAAAAGCAGCAATCAGATTCACCACAGAGCTAGTTAGTTTCTCGAAAGCTACTCATGAAGTGACGAAAATTACGCTGAGTGTGATGCAATTTGTTTAGAGAACATTAACATGGTCTTGTGAGAAAGATGTGTGATTGGGAATGGCTTACTTTAAATTAAACAGTCTCTCTTGGTCTCTTCTTAGAGGCTCAGTAATGACATGTCATTTGTGTCCTTGGCTGTCGCCTCCAGTGTGTCTATAATGCACTTAGGTAAACAGGACAGGCCCCAGAGGACTGGCCTGAATATATCCAAGCTGAGAACGTTAATTATCACCCTGTGGCCACAATGGACTGGACCACTGGGATACTGTTAAACATGTTGTCTTTTTGTTAAACTAGTCCAGATTGTTTGATTACAAAAAAAAAGTTTCACCCTGGCATTCAAACCATTTGTTAGATTTAACCTTTTAGGCATTAATGCAATATGAATTAAGGTACAAAAGTCCACGTTTAACGAAAAAAAATAAATGTATAAGGTTTGTTTTTTCCACTTTATTTGCCATTACTTTTGAAATGGCATGACCTGCTGTTTTTAACGGCCCAATGTCACTACTGAATGGTCTAGTCTGTTTATTAATCAAATACTATGTTGCTAAGAAAGCTACGAATGTATAATTATTAAAAACCTAAACCTACCATAATGCCTGAGAAAAAGTGTCACACAATTATAGGTGAAGGTTCAGAAGTCGATAAACGGACAATTCTTGGTACTTTTTTTGTGTTCAAAGACTAATAACCTATTACAAGTCAGGGGAGAGACCTGACTGGCACCCCAAAAAAATCTTGATTTCACTTAATCATCACAACTACAACTAACTATGTAGACATTCAAAAACAGCAATAAACAAACCCTTGTCAGTTTATTTTATTTAAAAAAATGATATAACCATGTACAAAATTTCCCCCCTCCTCAGCTGTGTACTACTTTGTGAGGATCATTCACACAAAGTTGAAATGTAAAACTTGTCTTACCGCCCTGAATGTACCCATTACTAGAGGGTAGCATAAACTATCTGACACTTTTGGATCCAAACAGCTACTTTTGGAGAAGTCATAATGGAGTGGGACTTCTTTGATCTGCCAAATCCAACCCTGGGTTGAAGCTGCTTCAACGTTTTCACCTGTGATCGATTGAAGAAAGACTCTTCGGCTAAAACAGTTAAATAACCCATTTCGGGCAGTTCGTGGACTTGTATTCTCTGTGTGGATGAGCTTTACTTTGCATAACAAACTTACTCCAGATGATGTTTCAGAATGGTTCAGATATGCTGATTAGAAAACGAATAAATTGGCTGTATTATTTTAGAGTTTTACAAACTAAGATTGTATGCACTCGCCGTTGAAATTTAGAAGGTGCACAGGTTTGTTAATCAACATCAGCTTTTGCCACTGGGCAAAACACATGCATTTCTGTTGTAGGTTAGTGATAGAGTGTACATGGGTTATTAAGCCTCAGAAACCCAATATTGTTAGTTCAAAATAATACTACCTGCTACAGAATTCAGTAATATATGCTAATGACAGCAACCCTGGGTGATTAACATCTACATGGCAGGCAGTTGCGAAATGTCATATGGCCTCATGCAATCGCGTTATAAAGAAATCCTTATCACACTCAAGGAAGCGCTCATAATGTTGTTTACTTTGATTTCCTGATATGATGCACTTATATTTGCAGTTCCACATTGCAGTTTGTACATTGTATATAATTTAGCCGTTGTTTTATTTAACGACCACTAATCTGTATAAGAATTGAATTAAGAATTAGCTTTTTTGCCCAAATTTTCTACAAAATAAAAGAAAATAATATGTCTCTTCAAGAGAGTTCTTTTAGGCCAGGATGGGAATGACTCAGCATGTTAGTTTTGTGAAGACTATTTCAAAATAGGAGGTTTAACCTGGCCTGCAAATTCAATCACTGCAAAAATAAAATAAGTTATTTTACATACATAAATTTTACTTCTGTTTATCTGCTTGTTTAAAACAATCATTTACTGAAGACAGTTTGTTAAACTATGTTAAAGTTAAATGTTGGCATCATTAATGTCCTATGTGGGCAGTTTGGTAAATAGGAGGCCGACCCTCAGGAATAGGATGTCTACAGCCAATTTTTCAACAGTTAATGAGGACCCAGTTGGCCACAATGAGACGGACTCTAGGGATATTCTGGAACACATCTACGTGAACAGAATGATGTGGTAAACTGACCTAATATGATAGGTCCCTAGATATCACCATTTCCAACCATTTGCCCTAATGACTACTTTAATCACACACAAAGGCATTTATCAAGTGGTGGTCAACAAGCCAATGTCTCATGAGATTAATATGGAGCCAATAACTCAAAAGTGGAACCAAGGCACTGAACTTTCACTACAATACAAGTTGAGTTTTTAGTTGCTTTAGTCTTAAATCTAACAAAGGTAAATCATAGCACAAGTGCACATGACCGTTAATTTAGGTACAACAACCTAAAAGCCAATTGGTTGATTTAATGTTATTAAAGTAATGGATGATAAGAACAAGCTGAAGATTAAAACAATTATAGATTGAAGTTTACAGGAGATATTTTTTAAATACTAGACATCAAATCATTATAGGTATTTCTGAAACTTTGAGAGACAAATTTAACTCTGCTACTAGAAAACCTTTACTGTCTAGTGAGTCTGTGGTTCCAGGCTGACACTCACAATCTTTAGGCCACAATTTTTAGGCCACAACAGGATGCCACGTGTGCAGTCTTCTGGCACTGTGCGTTGCTGTTTTTATTATTAAGGGAATGTAACTAAGTCTACTTTGCCTTACTTGGATCTAACTCAGTTGCTTGCTAGCCCCCCTAATCACAGCATGTCCAAGATATAACCTGCAGGTTTGATTTTGCAATTAGATACAAATAGTTTTTTGTTGTGGGCATAGAATACAGAATGTTACTAAGATGTGCAAAAATCATGGGATGCTCCAACCTCTCTGACTGTGGCTTCATGGGAGGAATAGTACATTTTCAACCTGAAAGTTGTCAGTTTCAATGCAGCTTCCTGTTGCCTACCAATCTCTTTATTGATTCATAAATGTGTGCTTGTTTGTGGATGAATCCTCTCTGGCTGTTCTTTCAATTCCTCCACTTATGAATCTTTTACTTTATCGAATTAAGCTTACAAAGATTCACAGGCGGATTTTTGTTTTGCTATTCCTAACCCTCTGCAGCACAAATGTGGCACTGAAGAAAACTGATGTTATGTTTGCGTTCACATAGGATAGATTTGTAATGTCTCAAACCCATTGTAAAAATACATGGAAACATCAATAGTTTTGGATTTTTTTGGGTGCCTCATTTCTTTAATACTACATAGTAAATGGTTTCAGTCATTTATTGATGAGCTGTGTCTTAAAACTTAAATATGTTTTTTAATATATTTCAATCTCCGATTGTGAGTGAATTGTAAGTCTTCTGTTGTCTGCGTGTAAAACTTTGCAATATATTACATACAATTGAATTGCAATAAAATGTACAAATTTACAAAGATTGTAGATCTTTAAAACATTAAGATAATCAGTTTTGTGGCTTTATTATTATTATTATTATTATTTACAATAATAATAATAATGGTAATTTTATTTCAATGGGGTTAATAGTAGTTTAGAAAAGTTTTCCTGCATTATCCAAATACAGAATGGGTTTCAGACAAATGAGAAATACCATTACTTTGATTTGTTATAACAATTATTAGAACATAGAATTAATTGAAATAGGCTGGTATAAAATCTGGTTTCTTAGGAATACGGTCTTTACAATAATTTTTCCAGTTGTAATAGCAAAAAGCTTAAGCAAACAAATCACAAGCCATCACAAACCGGGCTAAAAAGCTAACCTATGAATCCAAGAAATTATTAAAATACCTAAATTAAAAATAAATCTAACTAGAAAGAAAACAACAAAATATCAACAAAATATTACATTAAAATAATGACATAAATCACTCAGACTCATCAAAGTACTGACCACCCAAAAGTGTTTCACACTATATCATTCACCTGGTGATAGTAAGCTACTACATTGTAGACGCAATAGCCCTAGGGCACCAATAAGCAGGGTACATGGACTGTCTTGCTCAAGGACAACAGCTGAGACAGAAATTAAATGGGGATTTAAATTGGCAACCGACTGGTTAAAGCATTGTGGGAAAAACTTCCTAAAGCCAACTTAGAACAGTATACAGTATAACAGTAGCCTTAACTTCCTGGTTCATCCTTTTGGTTTGTCTGTTAGTCTACGGGTTGAACCTTAGGCGGATGAGATGGTAGGCCTGAGAAAAAACAACAATGGAAAGAAGATATTGCCGGTGATGGCCACCTCGGTGTGTTGGTGCGTGTTGTTGTTGTTTTTTTGCTTAAAATATGATATCTGCTAAGGTATCTCTCTCAACAGAGAAGAGCTCATGAACATCAAGGGAACCAATCCAGAGGATTTTTTTCCCCGGTATTTATGCTCTGTACAATGGAGATTTGTCTATATTTTAACTGGCTGTATATTTTAGGATACAGTCTTGACTCACGTTGGGACGTAAACACACTTATCAGAACGTGACAAAGCCGGGTGGAAGTATTACTTTCTTTCTGGAACCCATGTTCTTCTTACAAATCTATTTTTGTGTGTGGCTTTTGTCATGGTTTCCGTGATTCTGGGATCAGTGGTAAACTCAGAGACGGCATGTGTACTAGAAAAACTTCAAACACACATATTTACGCTTTTGCACACAGCTGCTTGCAGCTGGCCTCTCCAGAACCCAAATGATTCAATACAATTTAATGCAACCTAACTATAGAGTTACAGCATTTAGCCAGTGTTACATTTCAGTGTGTTGCATTGTGATGACCAGCGATAGGTTTGGTGAGTGGGGGCATTAAAAGTAAAGAGTTTTAGGTCTTACTTTCAGACTACTCAAACAAAATGTGCACATAGTTAAAGACTTGGCTATAGGGGTTAAGACCTAATCTGGTTTCAGGTTAAATTAATGGATTATGTAAACAAAGGTCATCTTGAAGAACAGGCTTTTGCTCTGTGGGTTTGTGTGTCTGTGGGCTAAAATCGGAGACTGACTAAGAAGCTTTGTGATCAGTTGAGCTATGAGAAATGAGACAGGCAGGAAGAAAAAGACAAAATCTGAAACAAACATCCTTACAGTAGAAAAAGGCAAAGTAAAGTTAAAGAGGTAAATTGAGTTGTGTGCAAAAGAAAACAAGGTTATGGTTTGTAAATATACTAACAAAGGGGGATGCAGTGGAGGCAGAGAGAGAGAGAGAGGTTGGCAGATTAAATTGGGTTTAAGAGGATTAGTGTCAGGTTCGGTTTGGTTGTAAACCAACATCCATGTCAGTCACTTTTGGCAGAGGCTGACAAGCTCACACTGGTGATTCTCTCCATCTCAAAGATCAAACCCAGAATCAATACTCTTAGAAAAACTGGATCTTAGGAAGAAAAGGTACATTGGATTGGCTCGTGTCTGTGAGTTAACTGGATTTGAGTAAGTATGTTTGTTTTCCTCTGTGTTTAAATATACGTACAGAAGACAAAATAAGGGCTCAGCTGATATACATTAGATCTAATATCTACTGCTGCTGTTTTATTTTTTAAGATGCACACAAAGGTAATTAACTATTAAATATAATCACGCATGTACGTATTGTCTTTATCAAAATACAAAAAACATTGTTTAATTTAAGTTTATTCCATTTATATCACACAAATGTAATCTTAGGCCTGGTAAGAAAAAAGAAACAGATTCAATTTATTGTCAGAAATAAACAGATCAATCCAATTAAATAGAGCATTTCAACTTAAATTTGATGCATTCCTATTTGATGTTACTTAGAATACACAGAAGTTAAGTTTAGTGTCAAATTACAATTGATGCAATGTTGACAGAGGAAACCCAGCTTATTGCATTGGCTCACAATGGACATTAGGAAGTAGGTTTGTAGAATTTAATAAATAACTCTGTAATTATGAGTAAAAAATAGGGAGTTTCTAGACCTCTTACCGGGCATCTAAAGCACCAGTCTAATTTTCTTTGATGACATCATTGAACATTTGTAAGAGTTGATTGAACTAATGCATGCTTTTATTTAATCTAACCTATGTTGTTTTAAATTCAATATGTAAAAGTCAATGTACTCATCAAAAAAAAAGTTTGGATCTCACATGTTAAGAAATATAAATCTAGTTTAAAACACTAGCTTCTGGTCGATTTTTGTCTGTCTGGAATTTAACAACTCGTCTACGCAAAAATGATAAAGTTCATTTAAATTTTTCATTTCCAAAATCACTCTAAGTGTGAAATCATTTACCTCGTGGAATACCCAGTTCTTTCTAAATTGTAACCATCAAACATGTGATTTAAGATTGAGTTGAAAGCAGCTGCATTTTCTTATTTTTACATTAACTGTTACATAATTAAAGCTATTGTTAGACATATCAAAGACACAGTTGACAAATAATTCTGGGGTTTGACTGGCTATTTAATGAATGTGACAATGTTTAACATTCATTTGACTTTAAATTTAGGGTGGACCTTATATAAAATCAGAAGATGAGCCGTGGCCACAACTTGTTTAACACACCAGTAAAGTTAGTACAGCTCCGTAGAGTTAGCGGTGTCTACCTCCTGTGCGGGCTGATGGAGGCGTACTGATTGCGGCTTCAGCTCTTCGGATTCTCCCTCATACGAATCAGGTTTTTGATTTAGGGACAGTCAATAAAGTTGCAAACTGAACACTCTTGAAAAAACAAAAATTAATACCTTTGTTGTTCAGGCACACAAAGACAAAATAATAATTTGGAATTATTCTACAGGATTACACAGATGAGACATGCTTGTTTTTATCCAAGTTTAACCCATTGTGAACTTCTTCAGTAGGTCCAAGGTCGCGTTCCCATGTGTTAAACAAGTTGTCGCTACAGAAAAGGATCTCATTCCCACGCGTTATTAATTCGTGGCCACTCAATCTTTTTTTTTTACCCATGTCACAAGAGAGGTTCTGTTGGGCTCTGTATCATACCAACGAATTGCCAAAGATATTTTTACAAAAGTAGTGACACTTTACTGTCAGTTAATGCAGTGCATTTGAGCAGCAACACCTGACCGTTACTTTCAGTCTTGAATCCAAAAGAGTAACGCACTGCGTACTTTATTAAACTGCAGTCATTGGTTTTTTTAAACCAATAACTTAGCTGTTACTATGACAAAAAAGATGGGGGTTTTATATATAAGGTTAATTAAAATTTCTAAGATAAGTCTATAACCTATAAGGACAGAGCATGATACTTGCTTTTCCATTCTAAAAGTGATAAGTATTAAGGGCAGCATCTGTCCACTTTAATTTGATCTGCTCTAAACTATTAAAGAAAGCGATGACGAACCATCTGTCAACAGCTCCAGCCAAAAAGTTAAATCAAAACCAGGCACAAGAGTGATATCAATAGAGCATTAGGATATTTTAAAATAGACTGTAGGATAAAAAATAAAATAAAAAAATAGAAAAACATCTTTTAGAAATTCACAACTATTTATTGACCTCACAAAAAAGCTGAAAAGCATTTTTAAAACAATATTTAAAACCCCAAATGGCATTTAGATTTCTATTTTTGCATTCATTTGCCGTTTGATTGAAGCAATATCATAGCTCTATTTGGTATCTCTTGGCATGTGTTAGAAAAAAGGCAAAACAATGTAAAATACGCCGACCACATAGGGTATATGCAAATGGTTTTATAGTGTTTCTCATTGATGATGTGTTGTAAATATTGTGTGATTTCTTTACAGAAGAAATACCAATTTCTTCCTCTACAAGGGTTCTGGATGATCACCTTGAAACAAACTATGGAGAATGGTGAGAACAAACACACTGAATGGGACACACTTTAGTAGGTGACCTTCGACAACCCTGACACGACTGATGTCGTCACTATATATGTCTCAGTTTGATTTCTGTTTTTATTTGGGTTCAGTTACAGAACATCCTCACTTATTGGCACACCAGCCTAAGATGTGTTACAATATTTCAAATAAATTATTATTGTTTTGTTTTTGCTTTTTCTAAATTAGTACTAATTGATACCCCTAATTTATATGCCTCCTGTTGTCAACATGAAAGTACATGTCCAACAACAATTCACAAGGTTGGACCCTGCAGAGAGAATTTTTTGACCATTCTTATCAGCGCTCTCTCTAGATTGTTTAGGTTCTTGGATACTCTCTCTGCTTTAGCTCACCCAGCACGGTTTTTGTTGGATTTATGTCTAAGAGCTGATATGCCAATAAAGTAAGGTCATTTTTTTGTTCAAATATTATTTTCTATGTTAATTTAGCCATCTCTTTTTAATCATTGTTTTGCTGAAAGACTCAGCCACTGGCCTTTTTATTCAGACATTCTTGGATATATTAAAGCATTCATTATACCATGCACTCTATGAAGTATTCTTGGATTTTGGAAGATAAACGATCCCACAGCATACATTTGTGTAACAGTGGCTGTAAAGTGCTGCCCATGTTCACACTTTATTTCATTTTCATATTTACCTATGCACCAATGTAATAATTTTCTATATATTTTTTCTTGCAATGGTCTTGCAGTAAGGAGCTTATATTTATCCCCAACAGTCATTGGGATAGAGGGTTTACTTTTTACAGGTCTAGTCCATCACAGGGCAACATCAAAACAAACAAGACAACCAATAATGCATCCCCACATTCAATCTCCAAGCATATTTTGAATATCCAAAGATTTTTGTTCTTTGGACAGTTCTGAGAAGCCAAAGTTCCCATCAGAGAACCTATGCATGTATGGGGAAAACATGCAAAAAACATGCAACCAGGACCTTCTTGCTACAACGAAACAGTGCTGCTAACTGTTTGGAGTCAGTGCATATACAACATTTTTACAACACATACAAAACTATAAAGTCATGGAAAGATAATCTTAGAACATTGGTTTACCAATACACACAAATGTTTCTTTTCTATATGTCTGCCTGGAAAAACATGTTACACTTCTCAAAGATGGTCTTGTATTTTTGACACCACAAAATCAAAGCTGTTGCTTAAAATGAATAATTGATTGTTAATTGTAGCATAATGATGCTTCTAAGAACTCTCATATATTATGTTAGCAGGGATCAGTGAATTATTATCCAGCGTTGTGGAGGATGTTGGTGAAGCTGTCACCAGAAATATCAGTGGTGCTCAGCTTCTGCATGATCTACTGAGTGCTCCATGGCTGTGCTCCTTACTAAAGGTATTTTCATGGTTTTGAAATAATCCAACCCGACCTAGCTGGGAATTGCTTATAGAATTGCTTGTTTTTCCTCTTCAGATTTATGAGTGCCTGTTGCAGTTCCAGAGATTGACACCTAGTCCGCTTCTACCATATGCCTCTGGACTCCTATATGAGGTGAGCAAATAAATATTCTCAATGACATGAGGTAAAAGATTATTTTAAAACTGATGTCACTATTTTCAATGAAACAATTGTTTATTGCATGTTTAAATTAAATCCCTCAATCTACAAGTGCTGAAAACTTGCTTAATATACCATTAGTAAACCAAGCCTACTAATAAAAACAGCTACAGTACAACCAATAATTTATACATGTCTAGGAATGGTTTGAACTGCAAATTTACTTGTGTTACAATTGCCGAATTAGATTTTGGACAGAAATTCAATTGAACATCTGTGGCAATACTTTAAAATGATGTTCACAATCTGAACAAAATTGCACTTGGCACTTGTTAGATCTTTTTTTCCACTTCACGATTTTGTGTTTGTCTATCACTCATTGACCCTTTAAGTTATAATACATAAAAAATGCAAAAATGTTTATGGGGTGGGAATTATGTTCGAAATGCCCTTTAGTCTCTGTTCTATAAAGTCTGTTATTGAATGTTGTCAGAACATTTGGGAAATGTATGACTCACTATTCATTTTCTGACTTGTTTATCAGATCATGACAATCATTCAAAGAGCACACCATCCTTCAGCCGAAGCTCGTGAGCTCTACAACCTCCTCTCCTCACCACATTTCTTGGTCTGATCTTACATTTAAGCTAAATGAGTAAATAACTTATATTTGTAATTGTTGAAATTGTTTAAATGGTTTATGTGTCCACTAGGCCCTGCTATCTTCTCACGACAGTGTGGCACAGTTTGACTATTTACCTGTCCTTCCTCCGCTACCTGATGAGCTACCTGAGGATGAGGAGGCCATCAGGATTGTTTGTCTTGTTAAGAACAACCAGCCTCTGGTGAGATATAAGTTTATTTGAGTCTGCCGTTAAGCCTACTGGTGAGCAAAATATGATGACTTAGTGTTTATTATCCAATATACTTACTTTTAATCTTTTCTCCTGTTTGATATTTTTAAAGCTAAATATTAAATGTTATTAAATGTTCCATTTTATCCATTTTCTTTAACTAAATTGATCTTAATTTCATGTTACATTTAAATTGATCTGCTGTGATTAAGTAGTTTGAGGGATTTTTTACGTGACAAGATTTAGATGCAACTTTTGAGTTTTTCAGAGATTTTTCTCAACGAAAACTGAGTTTGTTATTGTTCATGCTCCAAGAGCGGAAATGGTTGCAAGAGTGTAGAAGAAGGGGTCGGAGTGATCCATAGCCGATGGAACAGCCTTCGTCGACTCACACTGGAACACCTCATCCCAGGAAGGAGGGCTTGGTCTGGGGAGGACCTCAGGATGACTGGGAGGGAGGCTGGGCATCTGCCCCCTCATGGACATGGGCCATTCCACTTTCTCCCCTGTTATGAATTGAAAGGGAGTTCTCGTTCATGTCTACAAACTGGTGAACTTTGCAAGCAAGGGCTCAACCACTCATCTCCAGCTGGCTTGAACCCAGACACACGTTCTGGTAAGAGGAGGATAGGCAGAACCAATCATCATTTTGTCTCCATTGTCACAAAAGCCATTATGGTGAAGAATCATAATGCATCTTTAACTCATCATCATCCAGTGTTCTTGGCATTAACCTTTCACCATGTGGATCTTTATCTTTGATGCATTGAAAAGAAACATTGGCGCATCTGACATGCATCTTTCATGTAAGATGCATGCTTATTCCATTTCTCTAATTCTTTTTTGCCAACATGTAGCTGGAAAAACAAATTATCCTAGGGCTCCATTGCTGTGGACATGAAACTACATTTTTTTATTTATTGTTTTGGACCTAAACTTAAGTACTTTTCTTCTTTTGTTTTCACCTACTGGCATATTTCAGAGAGACCTGGACCAAACAAGGAAGACAATGCCTCTAGCGGAGGGAGCAGTGATGACTATTCTTACCCTCCCCCTCCAATCCCTGCTTACAGCGTGAGTCTTCCCAACTCTCTCCTCATGTACAAAAAGGCTGCTCCAGGAGCGAAAACTAGGAGCATTCCTACTCCTGGTAGGCCCCCTGTTAGAGTCCACACAGCACCAATTATTCATGCAACTCAGCACTCTACTAGGAATCAAGGAGTCAGCACTCTCCCAGATCCTCTAAAGCATTGCCAAAAAGGGCCTATAAGGCATTCACATATGCTCAGCTCTACTGTTCCCCATCACAACCAACCACTACAGTATCAGCAAAAGCCACATCCATCTCCTGAACTCAGCAAAACTTGCAGTATGGAGGAGCTCAGGACCACTGTTCAGACCGTGGCCAGCAGTATTGAGCACAGTAGCCAAGATGTACGCCAGCTAGAACAGAAAATGGTGGCAGCAACAGAAATGATCACGGATCGTGTGGAAGAGAACGTCCATGCCCTCAACCTGCTTGCTGAAGTGGTTAATAAGCTCCAGGGGATCATTGTGGCCAGAAACTACCCAGAAACCTCTCATCAATGCAAGCCAAACCTGAACCCTCGCCCCACACCACCTCCAAGAGTCTCCTCGTTGTCTCCAAAAATGATCCGGAAACCCCCCACAGCTTACCCCCTCTCAAACTCCTTGGCTTCCCCTGACTCTTCATCTTCTTCTTCATCTGCAAGTTCCTGCACAGATGGTTTTACAGGATACCACAGCCCGAATGGACTTTTTAGAAGAAACAGAAGTAGCAAGCGGACAGATGATAAAGACAATGGTGCATTTGTTCAATCCCACAATGGAACGGTTGCAAGAGTGGAACATGAAGAAAAACAAGACTGCAGTGTCGCAGGCTGCCTAACAATAAGCAGAAAAAATAAGAAAAACAAGCAGACACTTTGAAAATGAAGTCTATGTGTGTTGTCTGCTTTGATATTAAAAGCAGAGAAACGCTAACTTACCAGTCACTGTATACTAGGCTTTTTCTTATTCTGTTCTGATAAGCTACAAACAAATTGACATATATTTTTCTGGTCACAAATGTATATATTGTTTTGCATTTTACCGGATGACTTGAAAGATTTAAAAGAAAAAGAATGTTTATTTGCTTAATTTAAGTGTCTATATAAAGTTTTTTTGATGATTGTTCCTATTGTCTCATCAAACCCCCTTAAATTTATATTTCTACTAAAACTGCAAATATGAGGGTTTTAAAGTCAAAGCTAGCTCTGAAGTAACTTATACTTATAATTACTTAACTTATTTGTATAGTTGTCTAAACCACAGGCTTCTATTAAACTCTTTAAAAATGGATTAAAATAATTGTTCCTTGGCCACAGACATATGCCTTCTCAGATACCTTGCTAATAAACTCATCTGGGGGATTTAAGGGAGATTTCAATCAGGATTTGGGATATCAATCAATTAATCAAGAATACTTTATTAATCCCAAAGGGAAGTTAAATGTTGTTGGAGTAACCCATTTTACTAAGAAGTGGTTGTTGATGCTGATGGCTGTGGGAAGGAAAGATCTTCTGTAGCGGTTTTAGCCAATTTAGCCTGTGACTGAAGAGACTCTGTTTTCCAATAACATTGTCATGAAGAGGATGTTCAGGGTTGTCCGTGATTTCATTTTATTTTTTATTTTTTGGTAAAATCCTTCTTTGTGTTATTATCTCCAAAGATTCTAAATTGTTCGCCAGAACAGACCCAGCCTTCTTTATCAGGTTGTTGGGCCATTTAAGTCCCTTGCTCTGATGCTGCTGCCCCAACAGATGATGGCAGAGGAGATGACACTCTCAATAAAAATAAAAAAAATTCTCCAAAATTGTTATTGTAATAATTACCCATAAAACAAGCTGCGAAAAAGGTTCTCCTTGTAACCGTTAAAGCTTAGAGGTACATGCCTTGTGTAACTGAAATCATAACCTTCGGTTCATACAGCAAATGTCACTAACTTCCTTTTGTACTAATTGAATATTTTACCTATTACTTGCAAAAACTCCCTTAGGACCTACGATACATATATGTCGAGGTCACCAAACCTCACCGTCCTTTGTGTGTAAAGACTGTGTAATGTTGTCCTGGAACAAAAAGAGGTTCTTTGTTCTGGCCTGGACAAAAATTGTTCTTGAAATAAAAATGGAAGATTCTCAATGCCAGACAGGTGCTGACATTATTTGCTGATGATTAAAAAGATTTTAAATTATAATGTCAAACATGAAGACCTGTAAAAAATGCAGTAATTAAACACAATCCTACCTTTTAAGGACTCATGGGTTGGTTGGTTGGTTGGTTGGTTGGTTGGTTGGTTGGTATATAGCATACTGGCCAGAAATTTTTCATTATTACTTTTACTTCAGAAGGCATGGTTATTATTACAATTTTCTGAATAAGTGCCTCTTTTTTCTCAACACAGCTATTTTGCTTCCATTGTTTTCACTTTCCTTTTCCTACAAGATGTACATTAGTTTCTGAAGCCATTACCGGTGAGTCATTTTGTCTATCAGGGGGCAACTATAAGGAGAGATGAGGTGACAGGAGACATCTACATTGCTCGAGTGATTCATGGAGGACTAGCAGACCGGAGTGGTGAGTTAAAACTTTAAAGTTTATAAATAAAGAATAATAAATAAAATTGTGCACAATGAGGCATTGCTGTGTAAGCTGTAATGCTCCACTTGTGAAAGTAAAATCTGTTGGTTTTCACATTTGCACTCGGGCAATAAGTTCCACATTGCCATAACAGGACATGTTACAATAAATAAATTAATAAATAGAAAGGAAAATTAATAAATAAGAAATAATACCCTAAACGTGTTTAAGTAAGTGTTTGATAATGTCTATGTCCATCAGGAGACCTGCTATATGTGGGCCTTGGTGGGCCAGGGCCTGCTCATTTTGTAATGTTTTTTTTTAGCAGCATATGAGTTTTCCAAACGCTTACATGACCTGCTAACATTGTATAATTTGAATAATGACAATTTTTGAGCAAGTTCAGTTAACAGGACATTCTGCTAATGTGACCTGTTTTTATTTGTTAATGCTTTTAACAACTTGAATTACAATTGTGTTTTACTTTGTTTTTGTTTTTTTATTAATTTACCATATTGCTTAGCAATGTCTGTATTTGCTATGGCTTATTTGTCCTAGATGCTTTCTTCTAAGCTTTTTCTGTATGTTTTTGATATTTATATAAACACATGTATGTTGAAGCAATAGTTTAACATGAAAATTTGTTTACCTTCAATTATATTTACCTGGCCAACCTATTTTTCAATGGGCCCCTCTGAAGACAACATTCTGGCTCTGCTTTGGATTTCTGTTTCAGGACTCCTTCATCCTAGTGATCTTTTAGTGGAGGTGAATGGCATCTCAGTGGTGGGACTGGAACCAGAAAGGGTCATTCAGATACTGGTAGGTTTATCTGAATTTGAAAAAATAGGGCTGCTTATGGTTGCAGCCAATTCAAAATGTACTTGAAATGAGTCAACTTTATTTGATGTCTTAATTACATTAATGACTGCAAAACATGAATCCCTTTCCACTGTTTTTGCAATGTACTATCACAATACTCAATTTAATGTAAATAAATAAAAGTATTTTTATATTTTGTATCCTTAATTCGGTCATCTTTAAATAATGTTTATTATTTGGATTATTATCAATGAGTTGAAGACCATGGTGATAAAATAAACTAAGTGAATTATTGTTAACAGAAAGAGATAAGAAAGGCTGTAAAAGGTTTATTTGAAGAATACAAATGTTTGCATATTTGTAATTACACACTCAGGAAATGATTTGTCTGCTCTTTATTTTATATTTCTAAATGTAACATTTTACTGTATAATTCTATTTATATTGTCATTTTGCAAACATATTTATTGTTCTGTGTGTGTTTCTCTTTGCCAGAACAGTTCGATTGGAACTATTCTGTTTAAAGTGATTCCAAGGTCCACTCAGGTTACCAGCTGCCAGAAACCGGTAAGGAAAAAACTCCTTGCCACCTCATTTTAGGTTTAAATTCAATCTAAACGAAGTATTCAAAATGTAGAGTATTCACTTAAAAGTAGTTTATTAAAGTGGTTCATGCATTTAATCATGATGCCTTTCCGGCAACATCTTTCTTGGCCTGTCACTGATGTTAAAACAGCAAATGTTTTATCCGAGCAACCATCTAAAAAATGGAGGCTGTGTCAGGATCTATGTTTTGGTTTGGTTCAGTTTGTTGTTGTTTCATTTATATTTAGTTTTTGCTTTGTTTAGTTCATCAATAGTTGTCTTATTTTATTATCTTTACTATTCATTTATATATTCTAGATGGTTATGTTCTCTAGCTTGTTCCTCCACTCCCCTGTTCTCTGTTTCTTCCTGTGTGTGTGTGTGTCCCCTCATCTGTGCTTGTTTCTCCACTCATCCTTCATTCACATCTGTCATCAATAATCCAATCATCTTCTCCACCAATCCAACCCCGGTTCCCTATTATTTAAGCTGCTCTCATTCATTCACTCACCGCTGGATGGTCTGTTGTCCTTCCCCGATGTCCTTCCCTTATGTCCTTCCTGATGTTCACCCTGAGGTTCTTCCATAGCTTTCTTGCCGCCTTCTCGTCTCGCTCCAGAGTTTCCTGCCCTAAGTCTCCTGTAAGCCTCCTCTTCTGCTTGCTAAGTTCTCTGTCCTGGCTCTTCACTGTTGTCCTCTCCCCTGGTTCTTCATTTAGGTTTCTCCCCCTGGTTCTTCATTTAGGTTTCTCCCCTCCCCTAAATTTCTTTTAAAGTATTTGAATATAAACCTGTTTAAGCTAGTTTTAAACTAGAAAGAGCTGTTCCTCCGAAACAGCTGTTGAGAATGCCAATTGCTTAAAGGAATTGGCAGAAAAGGCCCAAAAAAGCGAAAAAACATGAAAACGTAGTATCATTAAGCTGAAGAAAACGCTGAAGAAAACTCTGAAATGTGGAAATTATGCTGAAGTTAAATGATGCTGAAGTGGAAAGAGCTGAAAAAAGTTGAAGTTTTTAAAGGATTTGAAGAATCTGCCATTTTTTTTTCCATGAGAAAAAAAAAGTCACAAAAAGTAGAATAACTTAAAAAGTTGAAAAGATAACACCAAAAGTCATAGCTGGAATGTCCAAAACAAGCTGAACGATTTGATACCTTAATTGGAAGAGCTGAAACAGTCACAGTCATAGCAACCAGATCCATAACAGGAAGAGCTGAAAGAAGTAATAGCCAAATGATCATTTAAAGATATGCTGGAAAAAAAGAATAGCAAAAGGAAAAGAAGCAGAATAATTGTTATAAAAGGCCTTGAAATTTTCATGAAGGTACTAACCGATTTCAGTCAATTTGGATAAGAAAAATAAGCTGCAAAACAGATATATAAGGTGAACTTGTTTTGAATCCATTCTAAAAGTCCGAAAGTAGCAAAATTCTTAACAATTTTTAAGCTGGTATATCTTAAAAACAGAAATATATTTTCAAAAGAACATACATTTGAATATAGCTTAATGTCTTGAGACCATTTTAAAAGTTGAATGGTTTCTCTAGCTGAAAGTATGCTGAACTAGTAAGATGTCATATGCACAGGGTAGTATATAATCAAATATTAGCTAAAATTAAAGAGTTAGCTTAAATGCTAAAATTGCTATGAGGGGTCTTAATTACATTTTGACTGACACCTAATGTCTGCACTCAGTATGTAAACTTTAGGTTATACATCAAAATAGCTTCAATCCTAATTTTGTAAACATTGCTTTGAAACATTTCTCAAAATTAGCTTCAATGCTAATGTTAGCTATAATGCTAACGTTAGCATCTAGGTTGTCATTAGCATGACAAAATACACTAACGTGCTTCATGTAGTACGCACATGGTAGTGTATATTTAAATTTTAGCAAAAAAGCTAACATTAGCTTAAATGCTAATGTTAGTATTTTCGGTAACATGCTAACATTAGCTTAAATGCTAATGTTAGCTATGAAGCATGTAGGTTGTCATCAGCATGTTCACTTAGTGTAATATACTTCATCTAGTATGCACATGTTAGTGTATAAGGTAGCTGAAGCTTAAATGCTATCATTACTACATTGACTCATACTAGTATGATGACTAATAATACAATGGTAGTATCATATTGTATGAGCATATAACAAAGTCCCCCTAATAATGCCTCAAAAAGAATTTACTGAAAAGAGTCCCAACAATGCTGTATAAACCAGGTTCAAACACACTGCAGGGCCTTATAAGATTAACAAATGAAATTCTCCAACTGGGCCTGCGTATGAGTTGAAAGCATCTCTGAAAAGCCCAGTAGTAAAATCTATACATACTTACCTACACACACACACACACACACACACACACACACACACACACACACACACACACACACACACACACACACGAACACACAATATAGCTTATATATAGTATAAACACCTCTCTTCTGCCTGGTACTACATGCATGCCTTTATCAAACAGCTTCATTCTGCAGCAGTCTGGCTGAGATAACTTGAGGTTATTGACACAGCTGTGTTCTGTTACTATGGTAATTAATGACTCTGGAGGTGCTGCAATTATAACTGTGAACCACTTTGTGTCACAGTCAAAGCAGCTTTCTATGAGATTTCCCTTCCGCACAAACCCTTCCCATTTGAAAACCGCAATGGGTATCGATAAAATTCAAAAAGCGGGAGCGCTTGTGGTCTCTTGTGTACGGCTGTGCCACAGCTCAGATCTCTACCTATTTCAGAGCCTGAGCTGTGACGAGTTAAGCATCGAGTGTCTGCTGCATTTCTAAATGTCACTGTATTAAGTCTCAGTTAAGCCAGCTTTTCATCAATTTACCCTTCCGAACAAACCCTTCCAATTTGAATACCGTAATAGGTATCGATAAAATTCCAAAAGCGGGAGCGTTTGGGGTCTCATGTACAGCTATGCCAAAGCTCAGATCTCTACCTACTTCAGAGCCTGAGCTGTGATGAGTTAAGTATGCGTCAAAAAAAATCCAAGATTGAAATCAATGCAACTCTATAGGAAATCTGGCCATTTTTGCTTCTAAAAAAATTCTGAAGACATTCTACCGTAGTCAACCCCCGGTTATATAAAATACCTGAAAATCAGGCTAGTACTACTAAAAATGTAGTCATGAGGGCGAGTTAAACACAAAGCAAGTGTCTTTAAAAAAAGGATCTTCCACATTCTAGCTGATGATGTCATCACTCTAGATTTAGTGACATTTTGTGATTTTTGCAAACTTTGTGTCGCTTAGAGGCACGTTGTGAAAAAACCGTGATAGATAGACATACCGTCTTCACTTCTTATTAGAACACGGATATAACTACAAACTGTGAGATATCGACATACCCTCTTCACTTCTTGACAGAACACGGATATAACTACAAACTGAGAGTTAAACTGTGTTTCTAGCTGAAATTATGCTGAAGTGGTGAGAGCTGAAAAAAGATGAATTTTTTAAAGGATTTTAAAAATCCGCCATGTATTTTCAATGAGAAAAAAATGTCACAGAAAGTTGAATAAGTTAAAAAGTTGAAAAGATATTAACACCAAAAGTCATGGCCGGCATGTCCGAAACAAGCTGAACGATTTGATATCTTAATTGTTAAAATCGGTTGAAGACTGTTGAACGAGTTAAGTGCCGAAAAATGGCGTAATAATAATAATAAAGAGAAACAGAAAAAACAATAGTTGAGAATGCTACAATGCATTCTCAACAACTAGTTCCTTTTTGAAGATATTTGTTCACTACGCAGAGGTTTTTAACCTTTGAGTTTATTTTATGTTTTATATTTCACTGCTACGTGTGAAATAATTTCTGAAATTAGTTTTAAGGAGGTGGGGATCCAATAAAGTGTATCCACTTTGGGACATTTAACCTCAGGAGATCATGGATTTAAAGTTTAAAATCGTATCACACGTCAGGTGTGTTGGTGAAGCTGTCAGCCTATTAGGAAATTGTTGTGCCATCGATTTGGAGGGTGAGAACTTTTGAGACATGCAGCGGTTATTTAGGGTTCAGATCATTTTATTTATTACCTTTTGGTACTTTTGTACTAACTCGAGATGCTATGTACGTCTCTGCATCAGTTTTACTTTAACAAAAATGACACAATGGACCCATTCTAAAATACCTAAAATAAAACACGTGTTAACATAAAAACAAAAAAAAGAACAAAAATAGTTAGGTCTGCTCTGTCAGTCATACTCAGTCCTTTTTAAGTTTTTTTACAGCTGCAGGAAAACTTTGGCTTGTCTGACAAACTGTTTGCCAAAGATGAGTCAATATACAGTTTTATTATACTTTTTTATAGTATCAAGAATCAAGAATCAGTTTATTTATATAGCGCCAATTTACAACAGGTGTCGTCTCAAGGCACTTTACAAAAAATCAATTAAAATCAAGGATACATTCTAACAAATCAATTTGAAAAAGTTTCCAATCTAAGGAACCCCAGCAGATTGCATCGAGTCATTGACTTGCAGCATTCACTCCTCTGGAATCAGCATG
>JAVLVB010000596.1:38023-49566 GCA_032876305.1 Orestias chungarensis
TTCCTGTTAAAGGGGAGTTTTTCCTCTCCACTGTCGCTACATGCATGCTCAGTATGAGGGATTGCTGTAAAGTCAACGACAACACAAGCCATTGTTTCTGCCTGCTGATTCCAGAGGAGTGAATGCTGCAAGTCAATGACTCGATGCAATCTGCTGGGGTTCCTTAGATTGGAAACTTTTTCAAATTGATTTGTTAGTAGGTATCTTTGATTTAAATTGATTTTTTGTGAAGTGCCTTGAGACGACACCTGTTATAAATTGGCGCTATATAAATAAACTGATTCTTGAAACTGATTCTTCTTACAGATGGTGGCATTTTTATAGAAAGTGGCCAATTACCTCAGTCTTCCAAAGAGTAAAAATAAAAGCAGAACTTTAACATCTGTAGCTGTTATATAAGCTGGTGACCACAGAGGACCTGTCCACACAACGACAACCCCACTCTCTAGCAACACAGTGGCACACAGCAGATTTTCCCGACTAATCCCACACTCTTTACCCAATAAGGAAAAAATAGGAAGAACTCAGTGTTCCTTAACAATAACGGAAAATATTCTACTTTATTGCTCAATTCATAGCATGAATAAAAGGTGGCACACTGTGTTCTTGCAGACACGACACGTCCAATGAAAGAAGGAGAGCAGGCGGGTAGAGAGTACCACTTTGTTACCAAAGAGCTATTTGAGTATATGGTCTGCAACCGCAGGTAGGAACCTTTGCACCCTTTGTAAAAAGTTCCATATAATTTATCTTTAATGTATATTTGTTGTATGGTCAGATTTGTAGAGTACGGCGAGAGTAAGAGCCACCTGTATGGAACCAGCATTGATGCAATTGACGAGGTGCTGAAACGAGGCCGCATGTGCATCATTGATGTTGAAACACAAGTGAGTTTATCAAAGAAGTCAGAGAGACAGATGGATAAAACTGTAAGCATATATTGGTAGATAGCATGACTATAAAATTTGAAGTATACAGAATAAGCTCCAGTTGTACATAATGTGGTTTAGTTGCTAGTTGGATTAACAGTTTGAAATGATGATATGCAGGAAATTATAATGTACATGTTTTTGTTTTTATTTTCAGTCGTGACAGCCAAGCTTGAAACATTTCCCTGTTTATCTTTTTTTGACTCCCAGAGCACCCATCTGCTCAGGTTGAGAAACCTGAAGCCGTATGTGATTTTTATTAAAGCCCCCAGCCCAGAAACACTGAGACAAACTCGTAGAAACAGCAGAATCATCACCAGCTACGCCGTCAACAGGGCATTCACAGTAAGAGCCCTTGTTTATTTCCTCATTCATTTAGCAGGTTAATCTGGTTTATATTGTAGCCGTGTTGCAATCAATAAAGAACCAGTGCGATGGTCAAAATCAAAATAGGAACAGAGACATTATCTAGGATTTGCTTTTCTTGTCTTTTAGGAGGAAGACTTTGTGGAGCTGGAGGATACTTCCCAGCTAATCGAGGCCAAATACAAACAGTATTTTGACAGCGTGGTGGTGAATGGTGACTTGCAAGATGCCTGCATGGAGCTCTGCTCCATTATCCAGCAGGCGCAGAATGAACCTCAGTGGATCCCTGTCAGCTGGCTGCATGCAGAGGAGTAGCACATGAGGCAAACCAACCAATTATAAGGAGAACAAACAGTTTAATGATAAGGGAGTATTGAATGTATAGTGATAATGTCTAACTGAAGCTTAAACATCATGCATAGGTAGTATAATACATTTTTACATTCATAACAGTCTCACTAAAAAAAAGATTTCAACTCAACATCTGTCTTTCTGAAGGGTTATTTATCTTTGTCTGTGATCCTTAACTGTCCACTTCATGACATAAATTAGATAAAATATATTCTGGAAATATAACCTATCAATTCTTTAAAAAAAAGATTAATTAAAAAAGAAGAAAAGCAAACCAATATTCAGACTAAAAGGAAGGGAAGTTCTAAAGGGTTGGAGAATAAATGATTAATCTAGTAGTTAATAAAAGATTTAACTTTATCAGAAAGCCTCTGAGTAATAAAAAGATAATTGAAATAAAGAACTAATTGGTTCATTGTTTTTGGTTTTATAGTTGACCTAAATGGAACTAAACCATAATTTGTTTACATCACAAATATATTAATGTTGTTTAGGTTTGAAAGGTGCAAGTATAAAAAACAAAATCAATCCTGAACCAGAGGCAAACATAGAGAGGACGACGTTTCAACTGAAGTTTAAATATGAAAGTTTTAACAACATTTGAGATTAGTGTTTTAATCATTACATTAATCAATGAAGCGTGAGCTTAAACCTCAGCTGACTGGATTACATCAACCAGACAGAAACTTCATTTGTGCAGTTAATTTTGCTAACAGAACAACAGAGTTATGTGACATGAGTAATGTTTCTGTAAGACTGCCCCAGGGCAGCTGAGCTCTAGTGTAGTAGCTCACCATAATCTGCATGTGAATGGGTGAATAACTAAAGGTAGTGTGAAGGAGCTTCTGGCTTCTCAGAGCTGAATAAAGCATAAAACAACTCCAGGTTTTTTACAGTCCACCAACAGGAGATCCTAAATATTCTGATTTATTCACAATCATTACATCTCATAAGTTTTGAGAGGTGATCAAAACTACTGTGAGTTGTTAAAGGCAAAGCAAAACAATTTTATTTGTATAGCACAATTTCTACAGCAAACTGTTTAAGATTTTCCGGTTATTAGTAATAAAAATTTTTTACTCTGAACAAATGTGTCAAAAGTTGCTCCAGATAAATTGAACATAAAAGCTGAAAAGCTTTTTTATGTAAAGGTCCAAACAACATTTTCTGATTCAAAACCTAAAATACTGCATAAAACTAAACTACCGTAGATAATTCAACACATAAGCACAGATCCTTAAAGTGCAGACTGCAATTCAGGAAATCTTTGATGTTTTTGTAAAATTTGCATTAGAGCTGGAATATAAAAACAAGAGGAAAGTGAACTTTAGTGAAATAGGTAAGATAAAACCAAAAAATAATCATTCAAAACATGTAGAAATATATGCAGATACATTTGATAAATGCAGAACGTGTAAAAAAATCCACAAAGTTTAACTTTGAAGACCCTGTCATGCATACAGGATGTGGAGCAGCTTGTGACATCTCATGAGTGTGGGAGGAGGAACTCGCTCATTTAGCTCCACAGACGAGGTGTGAAGAATTCTTAACAAGACTCCTGTTGTTATCCTGAGACCTGCCCTGACGTTCATTTCTTGCGACTGATTTCAGATTACACGCATAATCATGCTGCGACGTTACCTCAGTGGTTTGTTTAAATCCTTAATTTACTGGAAAAGACGAGCCAGGACAGAATGCACTGCAAAGGTCAGCTGACACACTTGACGTGACCGGGAGAGTCACTGAGATGTAATCTGAAGCTGGCCTCTCTGTAGTTCACCTGACTGAATAAAATACTCCGCCTGTGTGTGAATAAATCTCATTGTACATCCAGCCGTAAGGTTTTTAAAAAAATGCGTAGTCTATAGATATCACACAAAGGTCCGTTGAGTTTGGCACAGAGACATGGCTTCGTTAATCTGAACTAGAGATTCCCAGCCTACCTACTGTTTGTCTGGTTTTCACAGAGGAAGACCAAGAAGACAGATTTAGTTAAATGTTAATGGGAGCCATAAGAAGTCAGGTTTAACGTTTATCAACAACCATGTAGGGGACATGGCTACTGTGTTCCAAAAAAGGCCTTGAAAAGATGTAGACAAAACTGTTGACCATCATGAAACAACTGGTAAAAAGGTTACATTGTATTCACTATGAAGGGTGAAAGTTAGTAGCAGAAAACCACGCAAGACTGTAGCCGGCGTTTATCGTGCAGCAGGAATAAACTAAAACTACAGCCAGAAAAAAAACAGAATAATTCAGATCAAGGCAAAGTGACCAAAGTGACAAATATGTAATTATGTAATTATGAATCGGCGGTGATATATACAAGCTGAGTTACATAGAACTTCTGCATCCACACTAAACAGGTTTTAGCAACTTTAACATGAGGATTAAACAACCATTTGGTCTCCAGATCTTAAAGACTGGGACAAAATACACCCTATAACACCTAAACTGCATCGAAAATTCAATTTACAAAGTCTTTACTAAGGAGCACTGAATACACAAACAAGTGAAATGTTTACTCATTTGAAAACTCTCTAGGATTTTCCTTCAACTTTATTGTTATGCACTAATTTGTGTTGGTCCATTACAGAGATCCCAGTAAATGCGGAATTTTGTTTTTGTAATTTGACTAAATATAGAAACATTCAGGAAGTCTGAATCCTGTTTTTTGATTTGCTGTACAGTTGACAATGTATGATTATCTTTTAAAGCTTTATGTCCGTCTAAACTGTCACATCATGCTCATTGTTTTCTTCTTCCTTTATTATTAAACTATAAATATCTTTTTACCATAAAATCAGAAAACAATCAGCAGTAACAGTAACAGAATTAAAGCATACTGATTTTTTATTTCATTTTCATCCTCGTCTTAAACGAAATAAGTGGCAAGCTAATTATTTTTAATGGTTAGTTTTAAACCTTTGAACTTCAGAATAACTCACCCAGTCATGATGCAATTTAGTGTTACACTCTTATTATTAAACAGCTAATGTTTTTACAATCCTAAGAGATGAAGCCCATTAGCTCGACAGTTACATTTTTTAGCTTTTGGTTGGGAACCAGACACAAAATAACAATAACAATGGAACGCATGACCACAAACTGACCTAAATTAACACAAGTCGGTATGACTTCAAAACTTGAAGCAAGTATGGTAACAGAGTAGAGTACATTTAAATCTAAATTCATTTACTGATATGGATAATAGTTTGGATAATAAAAGGAGACCAGTGAGGTATAAGGTACATGCTATCAGCCCTCCATGCAGCCCCATCTTCTGTCTGATTTCTGCAACAACAAAAAAGGCCACAAAAGTCTTAAAAAAATGTGTCTGAAAGTTAAAAAATGTTGCTTTAAAGTATGTTTCTTAACTGTTTCTTTATCCTGCATTTTGTTGTCTCTCCTATTGTGATTTTCTGAACAGTGTTTAATGCAATGGAGGTCATTTCTGGGGAACAGGTTTGTTTTACTCTTCACCCTGTTTACAACTCATGAAGAGCAGTTTTCCCCTTCCATTTTATACATTTACCCAAACCACTGTATGGTTTTGCTTTTTTGTATTTAAGATATTTTTATGTAATTGAAAGGACAAATAACCGTAAATATGTTAGAGTGTCATATCATTATTTAAAAGGAAACATTCAAAATACTTGAAGCAACTAGAGATTGGCACTGAGACAGGTTTTACCGGGAGTAAACAAACACTCAGGCGACGAGTAGCTGATCCACCACTCCTCTTAAACTGGCACAGCCCATCAGCGCCAACCAGGCGCACCTTGGGTGGAAAGAGCTCCAGCAGAGGAAGAGCACTGGTGACCCCCTGTAACCAACTGGAGAAGTAGCTGAAAGAAATTCACACTGACATAAGGTCCCACAAACATTCTGCTATTTATTTTGCTGAAGAATATTTACGTTTATTTCGGTTCTGTTTTGGTTAGGACCCCTAATCAAACCACAGCGAACTAATGATAGCATGTTAATCTACAGCATAACTAAACGGAATTTACCAAACGGCTTTGAAACACAGCTCTGATAGATACACATTGACAGGTGGTTCACAATAAACATCATATGTTGTACATTACTAACAAACACAAAATACAGAAGGACCCAAAGTTTATTGATTATGGATGAAAATATGTAAAGAATTTTATATTATTTTTAATTGAGTCCTTTCTTTAAGGCAATCAAGAGAATGACGAAGCCTGTTGAAAGAAAGTTTTGGAACATTGTTTGTTTGAGTTATTACTAAGCTTATAGTTTTGTATTAAAAATTTTGTTTTGTTTTTTGTTTTGGGGTTTTTTGTTGTGTGGTTCTATAATCTTAAAGGTCATGTTTTCATCAGGTTTTAAGTTTTACTTGTTCCTGGAACAAACGTTAACATGAAAAATGTTTGTTAATCCCTGCAGTTTGTCCACAATTATAAAAAAACAAAAATGAAAATGGCATTACTTTATATGCAAATGTCAAAATAAAACAAAGAAGAAAGGACAGACACAAATTCTCATTGTCATGGTAAGTAAACAAAGGGGTGTTTGGTCAGGAGTGATCAACCACATGATCAAGAGATTCTTAATATGGTAGCAAGAATTAAGGTCCGGGAAACAATCAATTTCGAGCCTGTTTGGTCTCCCTCATGACAAACCCTTATAAAGCTCAATAGGACCAGCTAACCATCAGTCTCAGTACCTTACACAAGGAAGTAACCCGCTAGTTTGTAACCATGAGGACTCTGCTGCTGGTCTCTGCTCTCATTGCAGCGTTTGGCTCCCTGACGGCAATTCCTATTCCTTACCATGCGTTCTGCAGTTCTCTTTGGTAAGCACAGCTTTACAGTTTCTGTAAAAACGATAATCAAACACTTATAGATTTCCTTCTTGTTCTAGGCTCTTTGAAATGCCTTGTACAGAAATCGGCACCATACTAGTTAAGCAGATTGAGGCCTTCAACCCAATGATCGGCTGTGATGAATGCAATTATCAGGTAAAAGCTATTTTAATGTCAGTGTTGTGGTTTAAAAAAAGAACATTTACCTTGTCTTTACCAAAGAAATTTGTCGTCTTCTCCAGCTCGTTTCAGCCAATCCTGTGGTTATCAAAGCCAATCACACGTCTCCAGAGGGTCTTCAGGCTGAGAATATCACTTTCACTCTAAATCCGACCATCATGGCCAGCGGTTGTCGTGTTTCTGTAAGTAACTCTTTGTGTTTTCATTCGGCAAGCAATAACTGTATTATTTTTTCCTGAGTCTTTAGGTGTCACTTATAATAACTGTATCACAATGGATTGATTCATCTAATAATTTAATGTATGGCTCAATTAAAAGCGTTATCATTTTAGAAAATAATAATTTTTCTTTTTCTTAAATGTAAACATCCTTATAAACAAATCTACAACCTTAAAACACTGAGGATTTCTTTAAAGCGTATTGTGGATTGCAGCAAACGCTGGCATTCAAACCTTGTAGTACCAAGTTTCTCCAGCTAAGGACATAAAACAAAACTAACACTAAATGCAGCTTTTCTGTTCAGTTTTGTTTTGAGTAAGGTTCCTTATTAAACAGGTCGATCATTTTCACCCTCATTGTAAAAACCCTTATTACAGCCTAAATGTCCTATACCCAAAAACACTTCAGGACTTTAAAAAAAGGCAACTTCTTGTTACTGATAAATACCCACAGTAGGAAATTTGTTAACCTTACCAAAGAGCCAGTATTTTGTTTATAATCTTAGGTTTTACAATAAAACAATGCATACATGTTTTCATTACAGGACTGACACACTTTTTTGCATGGGAATTGAAGTTTGCAAAAAAAATATCCTAAAAAAGCTGCTTCTCCAAAAATTATATTTATTTATTTTATCCATATTTAAAAAAAGATGGTTGGCTTATTCATCTGAGCTCAAGTTATAAAGGGCATTGTCACAGATCCAAAGAGACACTTGCAGCTGTAGAACAACAGGTTATAGACCCGTGATCAAAAGGAACATTAAAAATCATACATTTAACATTATATGTTTTGAGAAGCACCAAACGTATCATTTATAACAAAATGTACCTTTTGTGTTGTGGGGTTTACATCATATGGCAAAAATGTACACATTTTAGAAAGCCTTTATAATGTTCTTCATCAGTTGAACGTTTAAAAGTACAGGTATTTATGTGTTATTTTACAAGGGTCAGTCAATGTCCCTGAGTTTTACCAGCCTCCTTGATGATGGACTCAACTACTGCAACCTATACAACCTGCTGGCAGGTGAGTGAACAACACCAACCTTTAATTTTCCAATCCCATTTTGTGTTGGCATATTGACATTGAATGCTGGAGTAAATATGGTTTCTAATCACACCTTAATCAACCCAGTGTCTCATCAAAATCTTATTGAAGGTAATACAACATGTAAAATCAAGTAATATGTCTGTCGTAACTGTCTATATTTCAGCAAGTGGCCTCACCTCCGCCCCGGGCTTCATAGAGATGACAAATGAATGGGCCTGCCTTGGATATGGACTCTCCACCTGCAAAGTCTAAAAAGCTAATCTTCTTTGACAAGAATACCAGGATCTAGTTCTGTAATGTTTAACCACTTTTGTGTCATAAAAACAATGTTTTAATAATGACAACATAAATTGTTCATTTTAGATTGCTAATATTAGGTATAATCCCACACAAAAAGGAAATGTTGAAACTGTAACACCTGTAAAGCTAGCTCTTGTGTAGTATATCACCCTCCAAACAGCTGCTACGTACACGCCGTTGTTTGAGTAATGTGGTTTTCAGTTTTAATAGTTTGTTTTCAGATGTTCCTCTGTGATTTGTTAAATAGTTTTGATAAAGTCTTTTAAAATATATGCACAAATAACCAAGTCTAAATTCAATTGTTTATCATGTTGTATCAGACTTCAGGCTTAGTTTTCATGTTGGAATCCAGGTAACAAAACCAGGCCAGTTTACAACGATGTGTTTGACATATTTTAACATGTTCTGGTTATTAATAAAACGTTTATTGGCTTCCACCTGGCAACTTGATCACGCTGATATCCACTGTCATGCTCATGATACCTTGACCTATTTGTCCGCATATCCTGATGAATCCAATCAGTTGGATGCACTACAGACATGAAACTGGTTTGGGTTTTAAATGTTTTTGTTGTTGATCATAGAATTTTATTTCATCTTTATTTTTATTTAACTAGTAAATAAGGACATTGTTTTTTATATTAATTTTCTCAAAGTGACTTTGAGAATAGAAAGGTTTACAGGGTGGGCCATTTACATGGATATAAGCCTACCTTAATCATATTGAAATGGTTGGTGATAATAACTTTAGTAAATCAGAGGGGGAAAACTTTTCAAGATGGGTGGTGACCATGGTGGCCATTTTGAAGTCGGCCATTTTGGATCCAACTTTAGTTTTTTCAACGGGAAGAGGGTTATGTGACACATAAAGTAACTTAACTCTTTCAGGAGTTATTTACAAGCTTCTGAACACTTATAAAATGTGTTTCAAAGTGCTGTCCGTTGTGTTGGATTTACAATGCAAGCCTCTTCTCCCACTCTTCACGCACTAATACTGACATCGCAGAAGAAATGCTAGCATGGGCTTCCAGTATCCGTATTTTCGGGTACTGCACATCTCATATCTTCACAGCATAGACAATTGCCTTCAGATGACCCCAAAGATAAAAGTCTAAGGGGGTCAGATCGAGACACCTTGGGAATTTCAATTGGCCCACGACGACAAAACCACTTTCCATGAATCTGCTCATCTAGGAATGCTCGGACCTGACACAAATAATGTGGTGGTGCACCATCTTGCTGGAAAACCCCAGGGAACGTGCCAGATTCAGTGCATGAAGAGGAAAACTCATAAGCGTTGTGGGCCCCAAGGTCTCCTGATCTGACCAACAAACGTGTGTCTCATCATTATGACTTCACTATCTCATAATGATGAGATAGACATTTATATTAATATAAATAACTTGTTTAATAATTTGTCAGAGGAATTTTAAAAATATTTTTTATTCAGATGACTCGGTAATCTATTGCTATTTTACTTTACTTTTGCAGGCCATAAAGACTTTTTTCTATGTGGTTCAAACTCATATACATACTCTGAAGTTGGTTCTGTTTTAAACCAAATAGCATATTTAACAAGAACACTGATAATACAGTTTGGGTTTTATTATTGCACTTTTGTTTTTCTCTCCAATCTATAAGAAAGTTGGTATCAAAATCCGTATCAACAACCTTCATACCACTCCTGGACTATAGAGATGTTTTGTATATGAATGCCTTAACCAAATACCTTTAGTCTGTGCCTAACACTGTGCTTTAAGTTGGTAACAAGCAACTGATGTCTTACACATTACTATGAAGTGTATGCAAAAGCTCAATGGCTTCCCTTGAGTGAACAGAGATTCAAACACTTGATGATCCTTATTTATAAAATTCCACTCGAATTTGGTTCTGCCCATTTACAATGTTTTTCATAACAATCCTCTACTGCCCATTCATTACAAGCAACCAATGTCTTTCTTATGCTGCTCCCAAGTGTTAAAACAGAAAAAGTGAGCAAGTATTCAGTGTTACAGCTCCATCAGCATGGAATAAACTCCAGTCTGAACTGCAGATGTTGCATTTTTTTACTTATTTTTTCAGTGCTTTTAAAAGATTTCTTTCTTTTTGTTTTTTACTTTTGCATATGCTTTAATTTATTCTTTACTATTGTAGGTGTCATGTTGGGGTTTAAACCTCTGACCCACATAAACAGAGACTCTCAGGAGAACGGTACAATGATTTATTGAGGGAAGTGAAGTGAGAAGGGGAATCCGGCGGGGATCCTGCAGCGGGCAGCAAACGGCAGTGAGTGACGAGGAACGGGACACAGCAACGAGTGGCAAGGAACGGGAACACAGCAATGAGTGGCGGAAGTACATGGCGGGATCAGGAACACTTCGACGAGGGAGACCGGGAACCTCTGAGAGTGAGGACAGTCAAGGTGAGTGAAACAGATGATGGAGCGAGTAATGAAAAAGGAACAATCTTACTTGAGTTGTGGATTTCTCGTGTCGCCAGGGGATTGTCCGGGGTGAGTTTCCAGCTGATGGAAGTGATGTGGTCCGGGGGGTCTGACCAGCTGATGAGGCACGCAGGCAGATCGAGCAGAGCCAAGAGGAGTGGAGATCACCTGATGGAATGATGACCGGAGAGATTCTTGGAGGAGTTGGAGAATGGAGAAGTGAGTTCAACCTGAGGTGGAACACAAGTGCTGTTAGAGGTGAGGGAAAAATCGTGAGGCACAAAAACAGGAACACGGCCTGGGTCAAAATACATAGACTAGGAAACTACTACTACGAGGAAAACTACTATAAGTACTAGGAAGCACTAGGAACTAGCGTTGCACTGAGACAAAGAGTTTACCGATGGTAACAAACACTCAGGCGGCGAGTAGCTGATCCACCACCCCTCTTATACTGGCTCAGCTGATCAGCGCCAACCAGAAGCACCTGGGCAGGATAGAGATCCAGCCTGGTAGAGAGCACTGGTGACCCCCGTGGCCACCTGGAGAACTGAACAGAAAACTCACCCTGACAGTACCCCCCCCTTAAGGACCGCCACCCGGCGGTCCAGAAGACGAAGAGGATGCTTCAAAGTCCTCCACCAAAGAAGGATCTAAAATGAAGGAGCGGGGCACCCAGCAACGCTCCTCGGGACCGTAACCCTCCCAATCGACGAGGTACTGATAAAAAACAACCTCGTCGACGGGAAGCCACGATCCTCTGGACGTCGTAGGCCAGATGCCCATCTATGATACAGGCGGGCGGGGGGGTGTCGGCTGGAGGGCACAAAATACTGGTTCGGACCGGCTTTACTTGGGAGACATGGAA
>JAVLVB010000596.1:75605-96376 GCA_032876305.1 Orestias chungarensis
CATCTTAACTCTCCTGCATCTTTACTCTCCTGCATCTTTACTCTCCTACATCTTTACTCTCCTGCATCTTAACTCTCCTACATCTTAACTCTATCTTTACTCTCCTGCATCTTAACTATCCTGCATCTTAACTCTATCTTTACTGTCCTGCATCTTAACTCTCCTGCATCTTTACTCTATCTTAACTCTCCTGCATCTTAACTCTCCTCCATCTTTACTCTCCTGCATCTTTACTCTATCTTTACTCTCTGCATCTTAACTCTATCTTTACTCTCCTTCATCTTTACTCTCCTGCATCTTTACTCTCCTACATCTTTACTCTCCTGCATCTTTACTCTCCTGCATCTTTACTCTATCTTAACTCTCCTGCATCTTTACTCTATCTTAACTCTCCTGCATCTTTACTCTATCTTTAATCTCCTGCATCTTTACTCTCCTGCATCTTTACTCTCCTACATCTTTACTCTCCTACATCTTTACTCTCCTGCATCTTAACTCTCCTGCATCTTAACTCTCCTGCATCGTAACTCTCCTGCATCTTTACTCTATCTTAACTCTCCTGCATCTTTACTCTCCTGCATCTTAACTCTCCTGCATCTTTACTCTCCTGCATCTTAACTGTTGAATGTTAATCTTCAGTTTAACATTCATCTAAATTTGCTACTAACCACCAGTGGATTTCTTCACTATGAAAACAACTAGTTTATAAGGAAAATCAATCTGAATTTTTAAAAGACCATGTTTTTTTTATTGGGCTTTGTCAATACTTGATAACTAAAACATGTTTTTTTATTTTTTTTAAGCATTTTAAAAAGTAAATCTTAAAAAACATTAATTTTTATTAGGTGCAGTCTTTTTGGAAATGTCTCCTTTAACATTTTTAAAGGTGTCATCTCGCAATCAGTCAGGTCGCAGGTTCAATTCCAGCTGCCCCCCCCTGTCACATGTCCATGTGCCCCTGGGCAAGGCACGTAACCCCAATTTACCCACGATGAATAAGGCTGTTCAGTTTGATGAGAAAAGTGCCATATAAATAAAGTTTATTTACCATTGATATGCAATATAACGGCGTGCATTTTTCATATTCATTAGGACTGTTGGGAGTTCAAAATGTGTTTGTGAATATATTTAAGAGTTTTGAAGGGCCGTTTTTCATGCAGATGCAATATTTTGCCAGTGGGACAGCATAAGCTCACAACAGACACAAAGGGTATTAACAAAAATGCTGAGGGTCACACAGAGGAAAGAGGAAAACGGAAATATATTGCTCCTGATATTGTCATCGCACTATTTACCAATATTATCCTATAATAATATTGTTTTCTAATCTAACGATAACCAATGATTGAGTGAAGAACACTTGTGACTATTGTTTTCCCTAATTTTAGCATATATACTTAATTTGATGTGGTTTCTAGTCTCTGTCACAAAGCCAGGCTAAGATGGCCCCACGCACATGGAAGTACCCGACTCAGGTTGACCTTTTATCTTCGACAGAGGTGGTGAAATTTTAAAGAGCGTTTTCCCCTCATCAGCCATCATTAAGGCGAACATGAGGACCATGAACATTTTCCAACAATTCGAACATCAGGTCAAACAGAGGTTTGAAAAAGAAGCTGCATCCTTCGCAACCGTAGTAAGAATAATGAGAGGCACAAAGTTACATTTCCCTCATTTTGGTCGTGCAACAGCAAATGAGTTATTTCATAATTAGTATAGGAGCTTGTAAAAAATGTAACTATTCTTTTATCAGATTTGTCAGGATGTGTGTGAATATCTGTTAAGATACTGTTTTACAAACTACACCTTTAAAAAAAAAATCCAACACAACTAACTTTATGCATTAATCTTTGATTTAACCATTGAGCACAGAACACTATGCATCCCTTAATAGAGATTTGCTTGTTGTCCCCTTTTTACAGCCCAACATCAGGTAGGTCATGTCCACAGCGGGGCTTGATCCCCCTTGGAAATCTTTCCAACCTGTGTTTGGGGTTTTGGAATGGATTAAATTGTACAAACTGGATTCCCAAAGAGTTGGGACACTAAACAAATTGTGAATAAAAACTGAATGCAGTGATGTGGAGATGGTAAATATCAATATTTTATTCGTAATAGAACATAGATGACAGATCAAAAGTTTAATTTGAGTGAAATGTAAGAATTTGAAGAAAAAATATGTTGATTCAAAATTTCACAGTGTCAACAAATCCCCAAAAAGTTGGGACAAGTAGCAATAAGTGGCTGGAAAAAGGAAATTGAGCATATAACGAACAGCTGGAAGACTAATTAATACTAAACAGGTCAATTGACAACATGATTGGGTATAAAAAGAGCTTCTCAAAATGTCAGTGTCTCTGAAGTCAAGATGGTAAGAGGATCACCAATTCCACCATTGTTGAGCAGAAAGATAGTGCAGCAAAAGCAGAATGGTATTACCCAGCGTAAAATAGCAAAGACTTTTAAGTTATCATCATCAACCGTGCATAACATCATCAAAAGATTCAGACAATCTGGAACAATTGCTGTGCGTAAGGGTCAATGCCGTAAAACTCTACCGGGCCCTTAAACGTCACTGCACCTCAAACAGGAATGCCAGTGTCAAGGAAATAACAGAATGGGCTCAGGAATACTTCCAGAAAGCATCGTCAGTGAACACAATCCACCGTGCCATCCGCCGTTGCCAGCTGAAACTCTACAGTGCAAAGAGGAATCCATTTTCTAAGCTAGCTCCACAAGCTCAGATGTTTGCACTGGGCCAGGGGTCTTTTAAAATGGAGTATGGCAAAATGGAGACTGTTCTGTGGTCAGATGAGTCACGGTTTGAAGTTCTTTATGGAACACTGGGACGCCATGTCATCCGGACCAGAGAGGACAAGGATAACCCAAGTTGTTATCAACGCTCCGTTCAGAAGCCCGCATAGCTGATGGTATGGGGCTGCATGAGTGCTTGTGGCATGGGCAGCTTGCATTAATGCAGAGAACTATGTTCAGGTTCTAGAACAACATATGCTCCCATTTAGACGCCATCTCTTTAAGGGAAGACCCTGCATTTTTCAACAAGCCCACATTCTGCAGCAATCACAACATCATAGCTACGTAGAAGGATCCGTGTACTGAAATGGCCAGCCTGCAGTCCAGATCTTTCACCTATAGAGAACATTTGGCGCATCATAAGGAGGAAGGTGCGACAAAGAAGGCCCAAGACGATTGAACATTTAGAGGCCTGTAGTAGACATGAATGGGAGAGCATTCCTATTTCTAAACTTGAGAAACTGGTCTCCTCTGTCCTCAGACGTCTGTTGAGTGTTGTAAGAAGAAGGGGGGATGCCAAACATTGGTAAAAAATGGCCTTGTCCCAACTTTTTTGAGATTTGTTGATGCCATGAAAGCTTGAAACAACATATTTTTTCCTTAAAACTATACATTCTCTCAGTTTAAACTTTTGATCTATGATTTGTGTTCTGTTCTGAATAAAATTATCAGATTTAACCATCATTTTTCCCTTGTATATTCCATCAAATCCAAATGTCGCAGCAGGTTTGCAATGATAAACCCCAGTGCTGTTGACAGGTTATTGATGTTTCCTACTGGAATGGGGTGTTTAATAAGGTGTACAGTATTACGTGTATGCTGCTCATGTAGGCAAATTAGAGGGCACTTCGCTCCAAGGGTTTAATTTTTCTTTACATCGCTCGTGACAAACATCTTATTAAAAACACTCGTCTTTAACTATCAGTTAATCAAAGTTACCGTGGTTCTCTGCTGTTTCTCTGATTAATGCCTCTTTGTCTGTTTTTTATTGATGCTGTTTACATCTGTCTGACGTGCAGGATGTATTCTTTTGAGGATTTGTTATCAAATGTTCCCAGATATAGTATACATTTTTTGTAAAATACTTTGAAAACCACCTATACTATTTTATCCACTACTCAATTATATGCTGTGGTGTGTTGCCCCATGATATAAAACCTTAATAAAACATTTGAATATCTGATTATGAATCGACAAATAAATAAAAAATGTATGTATATATAATAAATATATATATATATATATATAAGATAAATATAAATATTTTTGATTTGAATGATCAGTTTTTTTATGAATTGTTAGCAAACAGACATATCGACGTGTGTTTCTTACAACTTTTGTTGGTTCTGGCATCCAATGATTTTTAAGAATCTTGGGATTCTCTCTTCTGCCTGCAGGAGGCAGAAGCGAACAGCGTCTCATTCTGTTCAGGCGGTGGAGGAGCTTAAGGCTCGCGGTCGTCTCTGCCGCCCCGTCCTCTGCTCCCTCCACCCAGGGCAGGAGCTAAGGCTCTTCTGCCAGCCCTGCGACCTGCCCGTCTGTGTGGAGTGCGCGGCCACGCTACACCGGGACCATCGCTGCTGTCCAGCGCATGACGTCATCGACCGGCACGGTGACCGGATCCGAGAGCTTGTGAGCGTGCGCCTTCGACCTTGTCTGGAGCGCCTGGAGGAGTCACTGCAAAAGGTCCTCACAAAGTTCATCTATATATCCGTGTTTCCATGATTCCATATAATGGAATCCGTATTGAAAGATTTATTTCTTATTATCATTACGTTGAATTACACATTTAGCCGTTTCTTTTATCTTTCCATTAATTTCCGTGTCTATCACATTTGACCTAAACTCAAAGCTATCTGTAATAAAGTCTCTTACATATGTATCAAGTAGAGCATTGCAGTGTAAGCTGTGATGCCCCACGTGTGAAAAACACTCAGACAACCATGCTGAGCGTTCAGGACACTGTAAAGAAATGAAAAATGCTCTTTTTCCCATTCTGATTCTCCTGCAGGTAGAAATTTCCCAAGAGAGCCTGCAGGTACGAGTTGATGCAACAGCCAACGAAATCAGAGCTTTTGCACGAGACTACGCCAGTGCTGTGGAGGCCCACTGCTTGTCTCTGCTGCGCCGCCTGGAGGAGCTCAGGGTTCAGCGCAGGTGTGACGATACTTTAACTTCATACAACATTAAAAAGCAGTTACTGTCTTTGAAGTCAGTGCTGATAAATATCAGCCAAAATAGTAGGTAACAAACCTGGCATACAGTACAAGACTTTTAAAGTTGTTCTTTGGTTTCTCTGGCACAGAAACCACCTCCACCTGCAGAGGGCGCAGCTGCAGCAGGTCCTGCTGGACGTCAGAGGAGCTGTGGAGTTTGCAGAGAGGCTGCTGAGCTGTGGGTCTGACGCCGAGATCCTCAGTGCCAAAGCGGTGACTCTGAGAAGGCTGACCAGCCTGGCGGAGAGCGGATACAACCCCCACCTGGCCGCCGTGGCAACCGAAGACGGCAGCAGTATTTGCTTCCTGCCCGCCGAGCCGGCAGGAGAGGTGAAGGGGTACCCGGTGGTGGGTGTGATCAACTCGAGGACGGTGGACGCCAGCAGGTGCACCGTCGAAGGAGCAGGTGATCAGCCGATGATGTCATCTTGTTCTCTTTCATTGTGTTGTTTGTTGGTTTTAAAGATCTAGAGGGTAGAAGGTGGAAAAAGGGAGTTGTTTCATAATAAAAGTTAGCATAGCGACAAATACTCAAAAGTGTGGCACACAAACAAATTCACAAGCATTAAACCAGCCTTGAATCTGTTTAAATCCTAAACTAGTGGAAATTAAGAGCAGGGTACCACCTCATGTCTTAAGAACTTTGGCAACGGTGTTTTAACAAAAAATAATATTATTGAATGTAAGATAGGCGAAGGCAAAAAGTAGAATTTCACTGGTGTAATTAATAAACAGTGACGTTGCAGAAAGTGAAAAAGGCCTTTAACACAGCATGAGGTGAATTATAAATCTTTAGTTGCAGTTAGAAAAGTAAAAACACAGAAGTTGGAATTGATTTGCAGATGAAGTAGAAACTAGAACCGAGGAAGGAATTCAGTCTGGCTGCTCACAGACTTCATGCTACAGCAGAAAGCCATTTTCCTAACTGAGTGATATTTATTTGGAGGGACCTACAGGAAGCCAATAACTCACTCAGTTGTAGGTGGGTAATACCCGACCTGCCAGCCAGCTCCCTGCCTTAACTGGGCCGGCGATGCATGGTTCAGTCTTGCTGCTATTAGAGCTATTAAGCCGTCATACACCTCTAAAACAAACTAAAAACATTTCACCACAAGGCAGCTATTTATGGACATCAAGAATCAGTTTATTTATATAGCTCCAATTTACAACAGATGTCTTCTCAAGGCACTTTACCAGAAAATCTTTTAAAATCAAAGATACATCATAAACAAATCAATTTGAAAAAGATTCCAATCTAAGGAACCCCAGCAGATTGCATCGAGTCATTGACTAGCAGCATTCACTCCTCTGGAATCAGCAGACCAAAACAATGGCTTTTGTTGTTGTTGACTTTACAGCAATCCCTCATACTGAGCATGCATGTAGCAACAGTGGAGAGGAAAAACTCCCCTTTAACAGGAAGAAACCTCCAGCAGAACCTGGCTCAATACAAGCAGCCGTCTGCCACGACCGACTGGGGGTTTGAAGAGACAGAAAACTAAAATAGATGCAGAGGAAACTGGATAAAAAAAGAGTTTATAGCAGCAGATGTAGAACGTCACTGGAAGCATCTCAGCCCATGTTTTCATCCAAGGAGCCTCTCAGCTAACAGAACGCCAGACCAGGTGTGGCTACTATGGAGAGAAGAACACTAAGAGAAAACAAAAGGTTAACAAGGTTGAAATAACGTTAACTAAAGCAGATTGGACAAAGGAAGAAGGTAGCAGATAGAGAAGTGGTCAGATTGTCCTCCAGCAGTCTAAGCCTATAGCAGCATAACTATAGAAAAACTTAAATAACCCTATAGAGTGAGAGATGAAGAAGGTAGAGCAAAGGAGAACCGTCTGTCAAGACTGAGTTCCTCCCCCAACCAGATTAGGCTGTGTTCTCTACCTCTTCCCAACTAGAAACTTTACCAAACAGGAAGGTTTTAAGCCTAGATTTGAAACTAGACAGGGTGTCTGCCTCACGTACTAAAGCTGGAAGCTGGTTCCACAGGAGAGGAGCCTGATAACTAAAAAATCTGCCTCCCATTGTGCTTTTAGAGATTCTAGGAACCACCAGTAAACCTGCAGTCTGAGAGAGAAGTGCTCTGTTAAGGACATAAGGAGTAATCAGATCTCTGATGTATGATGGAGCTTTATTAGTGAGGGCTTTATATGTCAGAAGAAGAATCTTAAAATCTATTCTAAGTTTGACAGGGAGCCAATGAAGGGAAGCTAAAATTGGGGAGATATGATTTCTCTTTTTAAGTTTCATCAAAACCTTTGCTGCAGCATTTTGGACCAACTGAAGACTTTTAACTGCATTTTGTGAACTTCCTGTTACAATAGTCCAGCCTTGAAGTAACAAATGCATGGACTAGTTTTTTCAGCATCTGACCTAGAGAGAATATTTCTAATTTTTGCTATATTCCTAAAATGAAAGAAGGAAATCTTACAGACCTGTTTTATATGAGACTTGAAAGACATTTCCTGATCAAAAATAACACCAAGGTTCTTTACATTGTCATCATATGCCAACCTGATTCTATCCAGGTCAAGTGGCCGACTAAGCAATTTCTTTTTTAGAGGTTCTGGTCCAAAGATAAGAACTTCTGTCTTTTCAGAGTTCGAGAGCTGAAAGTTTAAATTCATCCAAAATGTTATGTTATCTAGACATGCCTGTAATCTACCAAACTGACTGGATTCATCAGGATTTATAGATAAATAGAGTTGTGTATCATCAGCATAACAGTGGAAATTAACACCATGCTGTCTGATGATTTTACCAATAGGGAGCATGTATATAGTAAATAGAATTGGGCCAAGTACAGAACCCTGTGGTACTCCACAAGTAACCTTACAATGCGGAAAAGATTTGTCATTTAGATGAACAAACTGGGATCTATCAGACAAATACGATTTAAACCAGCCTAGTGCTGTTCCCTTGATCCCCACAGTGTGTTCGAGCCTTCAATGAGGATATTGTGATTGACTGTCAAAAGCAGCACTGAGATCTAACTGAACTAGAATAGACAAGAGGTCATTGTCTGATGCCACGAGAATATCATTAGTAACTTTAAGGAGAGCTATCTCAGTGCTATGATGAGCTCTGAAACCTGACTGAAATTCTTCAAATAGGTCATTATTCTTCAAATGCTCTCTCAGTTGATTACCTACAATGTTTTCAAGGATTTAGATAAAAAAGGAAGATTGGATATGGGTCTGTCAATTATTAGATCTTCTTGATCAAGAGAAGGTTTCTTAAGTAGGGGTTTTATTACAGCTACCTTAAGAGCCTCTGGTACATAACCATTCACTAATGACAAATTAATCATTTCCAAAATGGGGGTAATAATAATTGGAAATACTTCTTTAAACAATTTTGTCGGGATTGGATCCAACATACAAGTTGAAGGCTTAGATGAAGAAAATATTTTTGAAAGCTCAGAAGGCTCAACTGGAACTAAACACTTCAAACAGACATCAGGCTCCAGAGCCACATTCAGTACCTCATTACTTACTGAGGTAGTAGTTATGTTTGGTAGGATGCCATCAATTTTAGTTTTAATAGATTCAATTTTATCAATAAAGAATTCCATAAAGTTATTACAGCTAAGACTTGGAGGACTGGGTGATATAACAGAGTTTTCATTTCTCATAAGTTTAGCAACTGTATTAAAATAAACCTAGGATTGTTCTTATTCTCCTCTTTTAGTAAAGTAAAATATGCAGATCTAGCTTGGCGCAGGGTCCTCTTATAAAGAAGCACGCTGTTTTTCCAGGATAAATAGGACTCCTCTAAAAGCGAAAACCGCCATTTCTTCTCCAATTTCCTGGTTTTTCCCTTTAAGGTACGAAGTTCTTAATTAAACCAGGGGGCCAACCTCCTATGAGTAATCACTTTCCTTTTTATGGGGGCTACGTTGTCTAATGTTATACGCAATGAAGCATCTCCCTGTGTAGGGCATGAAATTAATTATGAGGCAGCACTATAGGTTTTTTACACTCAATGCAATAAGTCAGCACAAGGTCTAAAGTGTGACCAAGAGAGTGAGTAGGTGTTTGGATTTTTTGAGTGAAGCTAATTGAGTCTAAAATGGCAGTAAAGGCTACATTTAGACTGTCATTTTTTGGGTCAACATGAATGTTAAAATCTCCCACTATAATGATTTTATCAGTGTTTAACGCTATTTCAGATAAATAATCTGAGATCTGATCTATAAATTCAGAGTAAGGACCTGGCGGACGATACAAAATAACAAACAGAAGTTGTTTAATTCTTTTAGAGGTTGGATGCGGAAGGCTAAGGGTTAAATGTTCAAAAGAACTATAACTATTAGTTAGCCTGGGATTAATTAATAAACCTGATTGAAAAATGCTTCCTACTCCTCAAGCTCTCCCAGTACTTCGAGGAATGTGAAAGTTTGAAAAATTAGAGGGAGTTGATTCGTTGATACTAACATAATCCTCATGCTGCAGCCAGGTTTCTGTGAGACAAAGCAAATCAATTCGATTATCAAGAATTAAATCATTAACTAATAAGGACTTTGAGGATAGAGATCTGATGTTCAATAAGCCACACTTAATAGTTGTACATTTTTGTTTCATCTGAGTTGTTTTTATCTTTATGAGATTTTAATGATTAGCTCTTTTTAGATTGAGCTTTAATCTATTTGGTTTTGGCCGTGGGCAGGACACCGTCTCAATGGGATGTTGGGTAGGTAACTGTAGAGAAGCCGCAGAGAGTTCTAAACTACGACTCTGCTTCCTGGTCTGGACCCTGGTTTGTCAGTAATTTGGGGAGTTAATAAATCCAGCCATATTTCTAGAAAGAAGAGCGGCTCCGTCCAAAGTTGGATGGATGCCGTGTCTCCGGATCAGACCAGGTTTTCCCCAAAAGGTTTTCCAATTATCAATGTAACCCACACCGTTTTTTGGACACCACCTAGATAACCATAAGAGGTTGGTGGTGAGCCAAAGGCTGGGTTCTGGGACTATGGTTTCTGCGTACAGTCACCCAGCCAGGCTGCTTTCCCAGCCTCATGGTAACTGCTAGAGGATCACTAGGGCAACCTGTTCTTGTTGGCTCCATGCTAGCTAATGGGCCTCGGCTATCTGCGGGTGTTTCAATACCACGGAGCCGAGCTTCCAATTCACACACCCTCGCCTCCAAAGCTAAAAAAATGCTACATTTAACGCAGGTACCATTATCTCTAAAGGTGGCAGAGGAGTAACTAAACATCTGACACACAGAGCAGGAAAGAGGAGAAGCAGAGGTAGAAGCCATAGTACCGCTAGAAGCTAAGCTAACTAAGCTAGCGAGTGCTCACTACACAAAAAAATGTCAGTTTAGAACAAATACGGTTTCTAAAAACTTCAGTGAAGCAACAGAAATGTGTGATTAACGTGAAAGTGAGTTTAGAAACGTCTCAGTACTGAGAATAAGGAGTAATAAGAGAGCGCGCGGAGCTAGCAGATACTAACAGACACACAGAGCAAAAACAGGAAGTGACGTCGATACGTACCAACGAATCATCACACCTGACTTTTTTTTAATGAATCTGCTGATCTGACACCATTTTGTTTCAGTGAGAATGAATCATAATTTATGTTTCTTTTGTATGAGACAAAATTTATCATTTGCTTCTAAACCATTAATATTCAAACTCTTGAAAAAAGTTTAGATGCTTTATTAAAAAACAAAACAAAAATGTGTCATAATTAGGTGCTTTTATCTGAGTTTTAGGGGTTTGTAGTGTGACACTGTATAGTGATAAAGTTTGCTTGGTTGTTCGCTGTTTGCTGTTAGTTCAGTTTGCATGTATTTGTGCACACTTTCACGCAACGTTAAATTTGTATACATGCCGACATGTGAGTGAAACACAAACCCCAGCTGCCAGTAAGATACTGTCTAGCCAAAGGCTATTCCTTGTTTTCAAATGTAACCTTGATGACGTGTGATTATGGTTAATCAGCTTATCCTGAAAGCACTGGAAGTTGACATCCACTCATTGTACTGCAGACATTCTGGACATTAATACCCAACACGTTTACTAGAGTGGAAATGATTTGCCACTAAAATGTTACCGTATGACATAGACCGTCTAGTGTATAAGAAAATGAAATGAGAGAAACTTGGGCCTCAGTGGAAGAGCAGACACACCATATCTAGGCTTCAGCCTTCAAACCAGTGGTCCCTGGACCCTTATTCCTCCAGCTACTAATAAATAAAGGAAACTAAAACGACTGGAGTCAGGAACATTTTACCCTTAGCAAGGGGTTTAATCTAATTATTCAATAGAATCCCAGAGTGCAGGTGCTGATCCATCAATCCACTGCCGGCTTTAAATGGACTTCCTCCGTTCAAACCTTACTTCCGAAGTCTCTCCGTAAACATTCCTGAGGCAGAAATTCCTTTGAAACGCTGAAGATGAATCAACAAGCCTTCAGGCAGAGTGGGCGTTTACACACAAACACAGCAGGTCCATGCCCGCGCCACAGGAGCTTTAAGTCCTGTGAATCCTGCAATATGTTCAGCTCTCTGCATTTAAAAGAAAAGTCAAGACTTTCAATTTTTTGCTGTTATGGGTTGATGCTATCCAATATACCAAATAAAAACATAAATTGTGCTGATGTTTGCTAAACAGAGAGTACAGTAGATCACTGGCTAAAGAAAGTATTCCCTTGGACAAGCTTTACTCAATTTACCATCTAATCATCATTAACACATTTGATTTTGCCATACAAAATAAATTAACAAAACAAAAAAACCTTTTAGGTTGAAGTCTAAACTGATTTCCGCAAAAAAATAATGGCTACAAAAATATTAACTATATAGCATTAAGTGTTGCTCTGATTTAAGTTTACAGTCATTTTATTGACTGTATGCAAACTTTAGGTTTCAATTGTAGAACATGGTGTGAGTTTACCTGTTCAGAGGGGTCTCACGTTGGATCCTTGTCATTTCACTTAATCGCCGGTCGGATCCGCTTCTAAATCAATTACTGTTTAGGTACAATTGATTATACAACTGAAAAAATGTGTTTGCTTTTATTTTAGGACAGAATTCATAGCAGAGTGAATAGAAATAAAGTCAATCCAAAGATCTGCTATCAAAAGATGATATTTTGTTTCAATCTAACATAAGATGAATTTGTTTTATTTTGTATTACAAACTTGGTCAGGATATATGTTTGTTCGTCTTTGTAAGAAAGAAGTCAAGGATACATACATATTTATTTATGTATATAAATATATATATATATATATCGCATTTTTTCGGTTCTGCACAGTTATGATTTAGTGACACGGCTTTTTCTAACCTCACACTCACAGGTCTGCAGCAGGGTACGGAAGCCCAGCTGGGACACTTCATGCTAGTGTGTCGAGATTCCAGTGGCAAGCAGCTGGCTCAAGGCGGAGAACATGTTCTGGTCAGCATCGTCCACAAAGAGAAGAAGGACTGGTGCGTAATCCTTGGATGCTGCTCGGTCGGCAAAATGGACTAAAAACCACCAGAGGCTCCAGGAGCAAAGCATCACGGTTGTTTGTGTTGGGACGATGGCTTGTAGCAGGGATTACGTGTTCTGTAAACCTGAAGCATGGCTTTACCTCATTGGTCTTCCAAACCGCATTCATTTGTATACATCAGTGCTCAAGCAGCTGAATCCACCACCAACAGCTGTGTGGAAGTACAAATATATATATTTTTTTTTGACATTGGCAGCATTTTGAAAGTAACTTCTGTTTCCCAGCTATAATGCGTCACTTTAAGGATGCATCCTGCATCATTACACAGTGATGGGGAACAGCAGAGGCTTTGGAAGAACAAAAACCGAACAGCAATCGCAAAGTCGAAAACCGGTTAAAAGCTTGTCGCAAAAGGTTACTATGACAGTTCTGTCAAACATAAGACAGGCATCATCATGATGGTCTTAACTTACTTACTGTCTCTGACGGGAAACAAACAAATAAACATCTATAAAACATATTAAGTACATTTGTAAAACACTAATGTTGGTTGTTGCGTTTGTTATCTGTATCGCTCTGTTAAGTAAAACAGCTGATTTTGAGGACCAATGTTTATTTACATCTTGTTACCATAGTGAGGACAAAGCAGCGAAGTATTGTGCGGTGTTTACCTGAATCACAGAAACATTGTCAGCTCTGTAGCTGTTAAAGGGTAAAGGAATATATCAAATATGAAGGGTTTGCATCAAGATGCTGCAGGTCCTCCTTAAGTCTGTCGTGGAAAGCGTCACCTCTTCTCAGCTCAACAAGCTGATCAAGAAGGCTGGCTCAGTTTTGGGGACTGAAATCTGCATCTTCAGAGAACGTAATAAACACTAAGTTTATTAGAGCTCCTTCAATGTCTAATTTCCCATTAACATAACTAAACATTTTTTTATTGAATGGAATTTCTTAATTTTTAGTCTGTTTCCCTATGTGAATGATTTAATTGCAGAATTATGCTTTGGAGCCTAAACCATATTAAAGAAAATGTGTAAAGCTAGCCTGTGTGGATGAAATGCAAGAAATTACCTTATGTTTCTACAGCTAAGGTTTTTTGGTTTGATTATGATCTGACATTGGTATTAATTTTTACTAAAGTAATTTTGTGTTTTTTTTTAAATTATTTATTTTCTTTCTTTCAGCACAGTAGAGACGACTGTGACAGACAACAGTAATGGGACCTACAGTGTCTCGTACAGACCCGGGGAACCAGGAGAGTATTCTGTGTGGGTTTGCGTCAGGGCCAAACATGTTAAGGTACTAAACTACCATAACTGCAGAAAATGTTCTGTAAAATTAGTACAAAGATGATCCATTTTTTTTTTCAATCTGATAATAAATTACCTTTACATTTTTTGCACATTTTATAGCACATGAAAATTATGCTGATTTAGAGATTTAGCATCCAAACTTGCTAAACTATGTGAATTTGAGCTTAACTCTGACCACTAGATAGCAGCAAACAGCTTTTTGAAAGTTGTTCACTATAAATACTTTAAAAATGTTATAGAAGTCACTTCATGTTTTTTTTTGGTCTTAAAACTAGTGTTTTTTTGCAGGCCACCTATTTTCCATTTTTATAGAACGTCGGCCTGATTCTATAAATGTTTTTCCTATATTAATGATCTATTTTCTTTCAGATATAAAAATATACCAAATATAAACTCTGAAGATTAATCATTTTTAAGTAAATTTTCATAAAATTCTTTACTGTAGATAAGATTTGCTGGTGTAGTTGAAGGGGCAGCTTTTGATCTAAAACGGTTGCTGACCCCTACACTAGATCCTAAAAGAAAATCGGCAACAAAAGGGACGAATCTAGTTTGTGTAGGTTTTTTTATATACACTGTTAATATATTATACTGGTAAATTGGTTGAAATTCTATATAGTTTACAGCTGTTTGGTTGCTGCTCACGTTCCTGCAGGGATCTCCATTCATCCTCAATGTGAAGAAGAAGTTCAGGCACCATAGTGGCAGTTTTCACTGCTGCTCCTTCTGTTCCAGCGGAGGCACTAAAGAGGCTCGCTGCGGCTGCCCAGGAACCATGCCAGGTACACACAAAAAAATATGTTTCTTTGTTATTATTTTTTTCCCTTTTGGTATGTTTTAGGCTTTCTGTCATTCTTTCGTGTCCGTCTTCCTGCAGGAGGCTTTAAAGGCTGTGGTCATGGTCATAAGGGACATCCGGGGAAGCCTCACTGGTCCTGCTGTGGCACCACAATGGAGAAGTCAGAGTGTTTGCCTCAAAGCATACTGGCCGCAGTTTCCCCGCGTGGCCACCTGAGAACCGTGGAGCTGTGATGTGATCCAGACAATAAACGGTGGAAGATGAAGCCGTTCCTAGAAACCAGCAGATGAAAGGTTAGAGCAGACGAGAGGTTGTTGATGCAAACACATGGGGAGTGTAAACGAGGTCCAGCAAGCAGAAAGAGACTCTAAAGTCCTAGTAAATGACAGAGATGGGACGATCACAGCAGCAGCGCGTTAACTTCACCTCCTAAACTCTCTGGCAGCCTCTGTACGGCTCAACTAAGAGGAAAATAATACCATTCTCCTTAGGTAATGTACACCCAAGTCCTGAAACATTAGTAGAAACTACACAGATTATACAATCAGAGGAACTTTCTATTTTGTTCACAAGCAAAATAATTTTAAAACAAAGTTTTACAAAACTCCATAAAAGACTGACGATATGTTTTTGTTATTGTTTTTTTATTTGGGTGTAAAAATGATGTGGTTCAATAATAATGCATAACTTTGAATAAATAGTGAAAAATTAATTTATATGGACAATGACTAAATACTACATTTAGGGAGAACAAATATTTTTATTCTCCACCTTTTGATGCAGATTTTGTTTTAAACAAAAAAGTTGGCTGAGGGACCGTGAGTAGGAAACAGATTTTTTGTTGTTGTTGTAATGTTTATTCTAACTTGATTAAAATAAATCACAAGTATATAAATATGTGCATCTTTAAACATAATTATTACTGTAGTGAAACCAGCTATTTATGGAACTTTTTTACCTGAATGTGTAGAATTGTTAACGAGCAGTGATGTACTTGATTTAATAAAATAGAAATATGTTTAGACATCGTTGTTCCATGTTTAATGTTTTGAGTCATCGTTTAACATATCGGTACCTCTCTACCTTTAGTCATATGATAACGAGTCAGCACAGAATTGTGGGAGTCTAACTGAATCAGGGAGCAATCAAACCAGGTTTTCATATCTTTGCATCTCCTACATTTCCAGATTTTCTTTCATCACAGAAACCTCAGTAATGGAAATATGAAAGTTTTCTTCATTTCGCTTTGACCAAAGTTCATTCATCTACAACATTACAGAAGAATTTGGGTCTGTTCTCCCACCAACATGCATTTATCTTTAACAATTGCTTAATTTCAGTTTTTTTAAACCCTACAACAGCAACTCAGTCAGGCTGATCTCTGGCCCATTAAAATCAATCACAAATGTTTCCACTTGTAACAAAATGTGTCTCGTTTTAAAATGAGAACATTCACAATGTATTTACGGCACATTTCACTTTACAGCCGTATTTTTAAAATGGGCTACATTCATTTTCCCAGCAGAACTCGGCGCGACCCATAATGTGAATGTTCCTTCTTTTTTTTTTCTGATATATAAAACAAGGCGTGCACCAATATTGAAATTTTAGGCTGATATCAAAATTACTGTGTGACCACACTACTGATGTTGCTTCTCTGCTTTGTTTTAACACCCCAAAATCCTGTACTGCACCACTCACGATCACATAACTAAAACCCTCCTCTCCCTTTCTTTGAACGCACAAAGAGGAAAGAAGGAAATTTAAATCTATTACTGTAAAACGTTTTTAGGTTTGGCCAATATCGATATGTTTAAAAAAGGGCCTGACCTCAGCTAATACCAATATTAACATCAACATCGCCACAAGCACATCATCCTCCATCATCCCTAAGTGGAAAACTGATGAACCAGGAGGACTGGTGGCTGGATGTCTAAAGCGACCAATCAGAGAAGTTTCTTACGGACAGACACCAAAAACCCAGTGGTTCTGCACCAGCACTCCAGTCACTGACCTAGCCATGCTTCTTGATGAGAACATGGGCTGAGATGCTGCCAGTGACGCTCTACATCTGCTGCTATACACTCTTTTCAGTTTCCTCTCCATATATTTTTGTTTTCTGTCTCTTCAAACCCCCAGTCGGTCGTGGCAGACGGCTGCTTGTACTGAGCCTGGTTCTGCTGGAGGTTTCTTCCTGTTAGAGGGGAGATTTTCCTCTCCACTGTCGCTACATGCATGCTCAGTATGAGGGATTGCTGTAAAGTCAACGACAACACAAGCCATTGTTTCTGACAGCTGATTCCAGAGGAGTGAATGCTGCAAGTCAATGACTCGATGCAATCTGCTGGGGTTCCTTAGATTGGAAACTTTTTAAAATTAATTTGTTTAAGATGTATCTATGATTTTAGAGCCTTGAGACCACATGTGTTGTAAATTGGCGCTATATAAATAAACAGGTTCTTGAAATATAGAACTGAGTATGTTTTTCCCCTTAAAAATCAACATTGGTAACACACAGCAGCACTCCATAAAGCCATTATCTATTCAGTTGAGCTTTACTGGGATTAACATGCTAGTTTAATTTAGCCTTAAAGCCAAATCCAGATGTCTGCCTTTTACTTCAGATTTAGCCATTTTAAGTTCAGTGTATGATGAATAATATGAGATAAAGCTGAGGGAGACCAGGTGTTTTCCTGAAGGCTTTTTAATTTTGCACGGTGTGATGTTTACATTTCAGCATCAAAAACGTCCCAATAAAGACCCGCAGTGCACATTTATTTTAAAACTCTTTAAAACACGAACTTAATTTGTTGTTGTGTTGGCTGTAACATTAAAAAAAGAGGTGCTTTAAAGGCTTTCATCTGATTTCTAAGTTTCTCTACTGTAAATGGTATTAAAAAAAAGTTGCTTCTTATATAGTGGGAACTACCAGGCGTTTAGATCCTCTTTGCTTCCCAAACTGCTCCCACATCCAGAACATCTCTGGCTGCTTTTAGCTCAGAACCTGAACATCTCCCTCTGGGCTTGTGAGACAGAACCAGCCTGAATAAATCATGTCTTCTGTGTTTTGTGCAGTGTCTCTGTCCACCGATGGCTCTCTCAGCCAACCGAGGGTTTATTTTTTTTACAAATGAACCTCTGTGAGAAAACTTCAGACACTTTTATTTGGGAAAATACACAAAGATACATTCATAACATTTCGTAACGTACAAATGTCAGCAGCTAATCCATCTGGTCCAGTTCTGAATTAAACCCGGAAGTTAATGATGTGGGAAATTTGTACTCTAAATATCATAAATGTTCCTAATAATTTAAGCGATGGCCAGAACAACGCGCTCCCTCTTCCTCCTCCTCTTCTTCTTCACCTCCATTTGGCCCATGGCGTCGGCGAAGAACGTCACGTCCTCTTTGCTCTCAATCTCCCGTTGCAGGAACTGGAGGGCGGCGCTGTTAAAGCCCAGCACATCCTGAGGAAAAGGAAAATGGAAATAAAGTAAGTTGGCAGATTGATGAGCAAAGAGTTGCTGCATATCTATCTAATAGACAGATTTTACAGTTGTGTTAACCCTTTAAAGCAGACTGAAAAGCTAACGTATCGTCTGGAGGGATTGTTGGTGTGTTTAAGATAGACATAGAAATTTAACATAGAAAGTAACTAATTGTTGCATCCCTATCTTGATTAATTGCAATTAAGTGTTATTAAAACTGTCATAATATAAAAAGGCTTAAAAAAAACAAATAATAAAAAACTTCAATGCACAGACTGCTTTTCTACGTAGATGACGACTTACTCTGATTTGACAGACTTTGGAGAGCGTGTTGGTCTTTAGCTCGTTGATGACGGACACCAACATCTGGTTACTGGTGATCTGACCAAAATGGATCCTGAAAAGAAATTATGTTCAAACCACAACAATCAACAATAGCGGCAATAACATTTTCCTTTGGCTGAATGCTTCCTCAGGGGCAGAGAAAAACATCAGTGTTGCACCATCTACTTTTTTTTTTTTTTTAGAAACTAATGGATTTTCCCTTTTAGCTTTATGAATCAGGTAAGGTTATTCTTTCTCAAAATTGCCACGTAATCATTCAGAACACAGCAATATAAACGCATATAAGCTGGGTATATATGTATGACAAGCCTTTCTTTTGTCTTCTGCCAGGGGGCCTGGGTGACCTAGTCTCACTAACGTTTGCAGCAGGGTGAACAACCCAATTCTGTCCTTTTCAGTCCCCCGAAAATCCAAATAGTCTCACGCTTTATGATCTTGTGACGATACTGCCGACTCAAATCACTCGAAAACTAAAGACTAGAACGACAGACTGCAGAATCTAATGCAACTTCAGGGCTGCTTTGGGGTTATGAACCTTTCACACAGACGTCTGATGGCTGTTATATTTAATTGATAGGAGAAATGAGCACGCAAAAAAAAACTGATTTCAGACCTGTATGTTGGTATGTAGCATAATTTAGTGGCGTTGTAACGGAGTCTTATTATCAGGGTTAACTCTTTCATGTTTAATGTTCGCTAAATCATTTTTAAGAATAGTGATATGACCCCTGAAGAAATTAAATACATTTGTAAATGTATCATGAAATATATAAATGCATATCAAATGTTTTATTTAACAATAAATATATAATAATATAACTTATAAAGTTACATAATTACCTTCACATTTATAAAAAATAAATCGTTTTTAAAGCAACACTATAACTTTCAGTTTTGGTCGATATTGGCGGCCAGTGTTGACTAAAGCAGTAGTTTTTTGCCTGAAAGAAGACCGCATTTCCCATCTGAAAAAACTAAAAAAAAATCACACTTTTATTGAAGAGAAATATGCTTAAATGCTTAAATAGACAAAACTTTCTAATTTCTTACAACCTGAACAAAAGACAAACACTTAATCCTGTTCAATAAGCTGATTTTTTACATTTTAAAGAAAATTTCGAACTCCTTAAAACTACTAAGACTTATTGTACATCTTGGCTGCTTTGGACCAGCTTATATACGATGGCTCCAGTTTATAATAAAAAAACTATTTAAAGGGTTACAAGAACGTCTGGCTAATTGGAAATTCCATAACACAAGTTAATAACCAAATCTATATTTAACTATGGGTCAAATCAAGATAAGTCCGTAAAAAAGAACAAACACATTTTAGTCGAACACAGTCAGCAGGTCTTACTTGAGGAGGAAAAACAGGCAGCGGCAGACCAGCTCCACCTCCAGGCCCTGCTGGATGTAGGCGTTGAAAAGCTTCAGCAGCTCGGGGATGTAAGGAAACGGCAGCACCAGTAGAGAAACCTCCAGCTCACTGGTGATCGCCACACGGGGAGAAACATCAAAGTGTTTTTAAATGCACCACAGAAACAAACGGGGGGGGTTTGTTCGGCAGGTTTATTACCTGGATCGGACTTTTCTTATCACGTCTAAGACGTAGCGGGACGGCTGTGAGAGGGAGAGCAGATATTGAGGTGAATAACTTCCGTATTGTTCCTTTTATAATACGTTTAAGGCGAAAATAATAAACTTTTGTAACTTTTTTCACTTACAGTAATGTTTCCCATGGCTACAAGGATAGGATTGGGTTTGGGGGGAGGCAGCTGAAAATTTAGATATTTAAACAATCACATGTTATCACACTAAAGAATCTTAACTGCTTTAACTAAACTGGATGCGTGAGACAACGCGGCTCTACCTGTTTGTCCGCTTTCTCACAGAAATACTTGTGTTCCTCCAACTTCCTGGTTTCGTCTTTGTAAAGCTCCAGAGCTTCCATGATTCGCTCTGCCTGCAAATAAAACCAACAGCAAGTGGTCCGTTATTCAGGGTTGAACAAAGACTGCTTTTCATTCAATCAATCATTCATTCATGAATCAAGAATCAGTTTATTTATATAGCGCCAATTTACAACAGGCACTTCACAGAAAATCAATTAAAATCAAAGATACATCATAAACAAATCAATTTAAAAAAGTTTCCAATCTAAGGAACCCCAGCAGATTGCATCGAGTCATTGACTTGCAGCATTCACTCCTCTGGAAACAGCAGGCAGAAACAATGGCTTGTGTTGTCGTTGACTTTACAGCAATCCCTCATACTGAGCATGCATGTAGCGACAGTGGAGAGGAAAAACTCCCCTTTAACAGGAAGAAACCTCCAGCAGAACC
>JAVLVB010000596.1:96476-125705 GCA_032876305.1 Orestias chungarensis
ACATAAAAAGAGTAAACATGTATTCTTCTATACATAAATAAACACTTTAATTCATATTAGAAATCACATGGTAATGGCAATATTTGCTTGTAACTTTTATTTGTGTTCCTCACCTACTGAACATCTTCCAGAAAATCCGCTCAACTAGAAAACTTTTATACAAATTGTGTTCTTCAAGAATAAAACAACTTGTTGCTCCACTTTCTTTCGTCACACTGCTCAAGGCGACATTAATCCGTTGAAAGCTCCTGTCGGCTCTTCAGGTAGCGATTCTAATGGATCACTGGCATTCTTCACAGTCTCTTATCTATCATTGCACTTATTTTCAGGCTTGTATTATTTTCAGTTTGAACAAAACTTTGGAAAACTTTATTCTCCTTCTGCTTGTAACCAACTGTAGAAAGAAGGTTTCTTCATAAAATCCAAAAAATTATGGACGACTCTTAGCATCCTCTTCACTACACTGCTGTACCAACACAGTGTCAGAAGTTTTAGAAATCATTGCTACAGGAAGTCCTTCCTACCTACAGCCATCAGATTTAAAAACAACTCTTGGAACAAGCTTAAATAATGGGGGTTATTACAACATTTAACTTCCCGTTGGAATTAGTGAAGTATTTTTTTTTTCTACAGCTGTTCAGTAATTAGTCCTATGAAACATATTGTTTGTTTTGTAAGTCTATATAATGAGAAAATATTAAAAGGTAAATATATTTATTGAAAAACCCAATAAAAGGCTGGAAGAGAGGCTTCAGTCCTCTACACGCTTGTACTGGGTCTGATACCCAGCCTGAGGCAATAAAATTCCCATCTACCCTGTATTTCTCCAATATACCTAAAAATGTCTAATTTTGGAAATAAATATTTTTAAAAAACAACCTATTTCTATGCAGTGTTAAACAGTTATTATCGTTTTCCGTCTGAACCTTGTTTGCTTCATGAACTGCATTACTCTTTATATTTTCCTACTTGGTTTTCTTGTTTTTAAATCAAACAAAGACAGTAACTTACAGCTTTTACTGTCTCGATGGTCTTCTTGCCGGCTGGGGCTGCTTCTCCCTCCGTCTCTCCTGGAACCTGTAGACGGAGAAGTTTTAATGCACGCCTATAAATGGCCTTCAAGAGACAATAGTTGCACCATGCTTAAGATAATGCATGGAATATTATCTTAAGACCCATTGGATTAATTGGATGCTTTATGTTTTGTAAAGCATTGTTTTCCTCTCACATTTGAAATTAAAGTCTGCAATATATTTTCCCTTTACAAGGCCAAACTTTAGAAATCACCACATTCTATAATATGCAGCTCTAGTCTAAAGTCCATATGGGTTGAACCTAGAACATGTGACCCAAAAGATCCGTTTTCGTTCCAGTCAAGTAAGCCATCATTCCAAAGATAGTAGCAATAGAAAATGGCGATGGTGGTCGTTTAGCATATCCTGATGCTTATTTAATGTAGTAAAATGGCTTTTCTGGGTCCAGGGACGAGTGTCTACCCCAGATGGGGGAGTTTAAGTGAAATGCAATGACTGCTGAGTTGTTTTCTCTAATCAGTTTCAAATGACTGGAAATCTAAATCCTAATAAATTAACTTGTGCAACAACAATGCTCTCCATCTCGAGCTCAGCCATAATATTGTTTTAGTCAAGATGACATGAAACGTATTGAAGTGTGAGCTCACCACAGGTGCGTTTCCTTGTGCCATGCTCTCTTCAACTTCCGCTTCTCTCTCCTGTAAATGCAAACAAATAGTAAATAAAGAGACAAAGACACTTGGCAGATCTACGCTGCCAACTCACCATCTCCCGCTCCTCCTCCAGGATGATGGGCTCCCTGGTTCTCTCCCACAGACGCAGGGACTTGTCGTGAGACGACGACACCAGGTGATCTCCGTTGGGGCTGATTGCCAGACACCAGACCTCGCGATGGTGACCCTGTGACCCCCACCACCACCACGTAGGAGTTAAGAGTCAGGCTGTAAGTGAACTCGGTCACCCCAAAGCAACGGTTTCAAAAATGGGGACAGAGAACAGAGTCACCTCCAGAGTCTGAATGTGCTCAAACTTGTCGGCGTCCCACTGTTTGATCTTCTTGTCCTTCCCAGCCGTGAAGAACAGATGAGTCTTGGGGACGAACTGGAGAAACATGACGCTGGAGAGAAAGGAGGTAGTCTTTGAAATAAACAAAGCTTACATAAAGATCAGGACAGGCTGAGGCAAACTTAGTAAATGATATATATAAAAAAAACAAAAAACATTCAATTAATAGAAAAAGAAAGCCGTCATGATCGAGAAGAAACCAGAGGAGTGGGGAGAACAGAAAGAATCTGGTGTGAAGTCACGCCAGATGGAGCGAGGGAGGAGGAAGATGATGATGATGATCAGGTCAAGGATTTTAAGTCAGAGCTGGAAACTTAAACAACTTAACAACCCTAAACATGATTTCCTTGAGTGAAAGCTGAGGGAAATACATTTCCAGAGAAAGCAATGAGAAGGCTCGGTTTACCTGTCGTCATGGGCGAACAACGATCTGTGACAGTCGCCGAAGTCTAAACCCCAGATCTTTACGTTCCTGTCCGCAGAGCCGGTGGCGATGAGTGCGCTGTCCTGTTGAGGAGGAAGCGGAGTCAAGAGTCTGGAGCATTTCTAACGAAAATAAACTGAAGTTATATACATTCTTGCAGTAGTGGGCTAATAGCAGCGGAAACTTTTAGCACAGCATATAAATATAAATGCAATATCTACATGCATTAAATATTGCGTAAATTAGAATGTAAAAATGGTTTTGGTGCACAGGATTACTCCACTGTAGGCTGGATGCAATGAAGCAATCCACCTTATATTAACCCAAAACAATAAGCACAGATTAACATTCACAAAGGTGACACTTGTGCACGAATAGATCCACTCACGTGTGTGATGTCCAGACAAAGGACGGGCAGCTTGTGCCCATACAGAGACAAGAAGAACTGAAACGGAAACCAGGGCAGGGCTTTAGTTAGAAATCCGTCCGATATGACACGCATCAAACACACTTTGACGTTTAAAAATGTGAGATTCACCTTCAGGGTATCTGTGTGGAAGATCTTGACGGTGCAGTCTAACAAAGAGACGGCCAGCAGTCTGTGATCGGGGGAAAACTTCACACAGAGCACGTCTTCCTCCAGCTGCAGCGTGCGAGTGTGTTTCACCGTCAGCCGCCTGTAAAGGAAAGAGATTCCCTGATGCCATGCGAGCAATGACTGACAGTTTCATCACCTGGAAGAGTCATCATGGAGGAACAATTATAGAACATAGAAAATGAAACATAACAGAATCCAAGTCCCTTAGATGGCTTGAATTGTAAATCGGGGAAATATGTTATCACTCAACATGGCACCTACTTCTGACCAATCTCTTGGTCCTTGATGAGCTCAAACTCCCAGAACTTTACCGTCTTATCAGCACTTCCGGAGATAATGCCCCTCTGCACAACACACGAAATCAAATCGTAGTGATTTACTATGAAGTTATGACAGATTTAAAAGGAAGAGCTAAACTTGTAGATACAATTCAAGATCAGATCCCCAGAGTTCTACTGACTGTCCGGCTTACCTGGTCCGGAGCCGAGCACAGAGACCACACTGCTCCATTATGGGCGTCCACCTTCTCCAGAAGGCTGCCTGAAGCCAACTCAAAGATCTGCAGCTTCCCGCTCTGACATGGAGAAACAGAATCAAAGAGTTCAACAACAGGGAGAAACTTTGGAGACGTGACCGTGATAAGAACAGCGGAAACCTTGCCTTAGTTCCAAGAATGATCTGTCTGTCTCCGGGCACAAAGAGGGAGCACAGGGCGTATTCGCATGCCATGGTGCGAATCACCTGCAGGGTCGACCTGTGACGGGCACAAGAACCTCCGTTTAGAACCCCGGGGGGAACGAGAGCAAAGAGACCAGCGCTTAGTTCCAGGTGTCGGTTTCCGATCCGCGCCGTCACCTGTTCCAGACTTTGACCGTGTCTCCAGAGGCCGACAGCACCGCCAGGTTGTCTGAGCTGAAGGCCAGCGTGCGGACGTCCGTGCGGTGTCCGCCCAGCGTGAGGCGCGCCGTTTTATTGGCTGTCGGGTTCTTGTCTGTGATCTTCAGGCTGTAGGTCTCAACGGTGTTGTTTTGAAGCAGCAGCGCCACCTTCAGCTCGCCGCCTGCACAGGACAGGACGTCGGCCCACCTGAGAGAAACGCATGGCTTAGTGCCAGTGTTGATCGGCATCGCAAGTGATGGGATTCTGTTCGCTCCGGACTTACCTGATCTTTGCAGATGCCTTGATGTTTGTCAGCCTGATGATCTCGTCCTTCAGGGTCTTCTCCACTACAGGCTCTGCTGTCTGTTCGCTGGAACCTTCCTGAGCTCTGCAACAGGGAGCAGCAGCGTACCATGTTTCAACAATCTGATATTTAAACAACCACTGGGCTCACAGAAACCGTTAGCAAGAATTTAGGTGCAAGTACAACAACCTAAGAGATATAGTGGCTGGAGTACACAATGAAAGAAACTCATCATCTCATAAATCATTAACAGTGTAGCTCTTTTGTAATTAGTATTATAGAGCGGCTAAATTTGTCCGTTGGATTGTTTGGCCTTTATTAAGGTTAAATTAGATTAAATGAATAAGAACTGCAATGAGCAAACCCTAATATCCTAACCCCAGAAAAAACTGCCATTGTCAGGGAGAACAACCCAACCGGGATTTGAACACAGGACTATCTTGCTTTAACAGCTCCTGATTTAAGCCTAGTTTAAATAAATAAAAAGGTTACTGCATTTAGTTGTGGTGATTTATGTTGTATGGTTAGTGGAATGGATATTTCCTCTCTAAAATGTATTTTGAAACGGGGGTTTCTCAAATTTCAAAGGTCGGCTGTTATGTAAAAAAATGAGGGTTTTTGATATACTAACAAAACCCAATGTAATCCGATTTCTGCTGTAAAGTATGTGATAAATCCTCAACCAGACTAATATCTTATGTGGAAATGAATCTGTTGAGTTTGTCTAAGTTTCAGTCTTGTGGTCTATCTAAAGATAAAACATTAAGATATTTCTTACGAGCGTTCGCTTTACTCCCAAAACACAGGGAATATTACGGGAAATTAAGCTAACAATGGAAATAAAAAATATGTCAATCGTTCAAAGCGACACGTCTCATTTCAGCTTACTTGGTCGCCTTTTTCTTGGCTTTCTTCAGCTTCTTGCTCATTTTTTTCTGCACTTCGTCATCAGACAGCACAGTGAACACTTCCAGTACCGCATCGTTTCCCTGATCCGCATGGGAGACGCAGGTTATTCACAGTCAACTCAAAAAACGTGAAGCATAAACACATTAAACAGCTACAATTTCCACATTTTCAGACCAAGCATGGATAAAAGGTCACAAGGAAACATGGACAGAAGGTTCCAAGACTAAAGGGAAGGACTAACAAAGACGGTGAAAAAAGTGGGCAAAGGATGCAAGGCAAGGGAGAAACAAGGTAGGAAAGCAGGACAAAGAGCAACAGAGATTTTAAGGAACAGAATGGACATATAAATTATACAATGAAGGGAAGGGAGGATGCAAGGAGGAGAGAAAGAAAACAAGGAAGGAAGGAAGGAAGGAAGGAAGGAAGGAAGGAAGGAGGGAGAGAAAGAAGACGACAACGAAAGAATAGAGGCAGGATAAAAGAAAGGAAAGAAATAAGGGAGGTAGGGCACCAGTCTGCACATATCTTAAGGTTTCAATTGTACTTTTTAGGAAACTTTTCTAGACTGGAACAAATCCCACATTTTTCCTAACAGCAGGGGGAAACCTGAACCTATCCTAAGTGATTTCAATGTTCAGTTTAGGTGTCGTTGAATTTTAAAGAGCAGCAGCGTCATGCCAGACTTTGATATTTCCCAACAAAGCCAGCTAAGGTTTGTAAAAACCAGAGAGCGAGGGAGATAATGAGAACTGGAACATGCGGTCTCCTCTTACAGCCACTTTAGAGACTAAAGGAGCGTCCGGAGAGAAGTGACGAGTGCTTCGCTCACATGGCAGGCGATTATCCTGGCCCTGGTGTCGGCCGTCAGGGAAACGACCCGGTCTCTGGCTTCTCTCAGGATGGAGCCGGCCTTCTTACAACTCAGGATGCGCTAAAGAAAAAAAAAAAAAAAAAAGGAAAACCATTCTTTGTGTTTTTAAAATCATCATGAACACATTGAGCTGCTTTGAAGTTGCCCGAGTGTCTCACATCCGTATTTGCAAGTTTGTCCTTTGAACACTGGGAAGGTATAAAATACTACCACATTTTTGTCTAGTTTTCAGTGCAATTTAATTCTTTAATACTGAAATTTACTAGTTTTTCACTTCAAACAAGTTGAAAAATATATTCAGGTGGGAACATGTGCCAATGGAACTAGTACTTTTAATCAGTATTTAAGACTTACTGAGTTATAGCATCTATATGTTGCTGAAATGTTACTTGTAGGTTGGTGTTGTAATAAGGACTCAAAGTAGAGCAGCATGTGTTTTGAGAACCTCGTACCTCCTCCAGGGTCTCCTCCTCCTCCTCCTCCTCCTCCTCTTTCACCAGAGTTTTCCCCTTCTTCACTCTGGGCTCTCCATCAGCCTTTTCCTGAACAGGACGTGAAAAGACGGCATGAGTCGATGAGAAATGTGGCTAATGGAACATAAAGCGTTTGACTGATGGGTTCTGTTTGGTTTATGTTCTTCCTTGGTATTTGGTTCGGATTTAATAAACATCCAGCAGATGAAAAAGTTGCCTTCTCCTCACCTCCTCCAGGTAGCTGATGTCCCAGGCACGGAGCTCGCTGTCGGCCGATCCTGTCAGCAGCCTGTTCTCCTGCTTCAGCAGAACCATTCCCCACACCTAAGAGAAAGTCCAGACAGTTATATCCCAGACAACAAAGCTAAGCATTAATAACTTGATGCAGGAATGCAAGTTTTTTTAAGGGTTAATAGCAAAAATTAAATTAAATTGCCATTTGAACTCTTTACATCCCCAAAGTGACCCGTACAAAGCACCCCACTGTTAAAGGACAAAACTACCGACGCCCCCCGTTGGTGAACGACCGGAGTCGACCGTATCGTCACAACAAGAATCAGTTTATTTCTATAGCGTCAATTTACAACAGATGTCGTCTCAAGGCACTTTACAAGACAATCATTTCAAATCATAGATACATGATTACAAATCAGTTAGAAAAAGTTTCCAATCTAAAGAAAACGGGAAGAAACTTCCAGCAGAACCCGGCTCAGTACAAGCAGCCGTCTGCCACGACCGACTGGAGAGTTTGAAGAGACAAAAGACTAAAATAGCCTGACAACATTAATTGATATAAGCTTCCACCATTGTTTATATCAACGTTTGCCACGCCTCCCTACTGAAGACGCGGGTCTCATGTCAACGACGTGAAAGTAGGGCTGAATGCGACGAGACCGTTCAGTCTGGGGACACTTTGAAAACTTCTGATTTAGTTGTTACTTGTGGAAGTGGCATTCATTTTGTTTTGGATGAAAACTTCATGTTAAGCGATATGGGTTGATATAAAAAAAAACTGGTTGAGCTGAAAACACTTTTTCCAAGCAAAATCGTCCACTTAGTAAAAATTAGCTCTGGAGACAAAACTAAATATTTACCTCCATGTCACAACAAAGACACCTGTAGGTGTCTGAAATCCTTTTTTGGTAACATTGCCTTTGAACGCTTACATGCCCCCCCCCAAACACCCCAGGTTTATCTTTAGTGTTAACATTCAACATAAATAGCGGTGTCAGTCGGTCTGAAACTTGTTGTTCTGCTGTTGGACAAACTTAAGTCAATTCAAAAGTTTACTAAAAAATAAATAACATAAACGAGAAAATAAACTTATATTATACATTATAGGTTTTGATACCACACAACATGATGCTGCCACTGCCGTACTTCACACTATAGTGTTCTCAGGTTTGCTAGCTTCTGTATCTTTCCCTCGAAATGAATTGATAGTTTTTAAGGTTCCCAAATGACATCTCCTTTTTTTATGTTTATCAGACAAAAACTTCTCAGGGTCTTTTAGCGGTAATTCGCGGATTGTGCGCCACCATGCGTCATCGCTAGGAAACGGAACACGTTTGGTCCTCCACTGAACATTTCCATACGCGGCAAATTTACGCATCTGGAAATTGTGGTTCAAACGAATCCGGAGGGTGAGCGTATAATTAACTGACTTTGCTGAATTCTTCAAATGTCAAACAAAGTGTTTCTCAAGGTTTCCTTTATGATTAAATACATTTTGATATTACAATCTGAAATGCTTAAACTATATATTTGAGTTCACCGACATTCTGTAAGTAGTTTAAAAAGCTCTCACCTCACTGCGATGGCCCACCATCGTCTTAAAGCAGTGCTGCGTGTCCAGATCCCACCACTTCACAAAACTGTCCTTGGAACTGCCGAGCCACAAGGTTCGGTTAAGTTAAACCAAGAGAAACCCAAATAAAAGCAAAAAAAAACCAATACAGTTCAGCTTGTTTGTCATCTATAAAACATTGTTATATGCCACACTTTGAAACCAACCCTAGTTTTTTACCCAAAACCAAACGGGAGACGTGATGAATTACGCTTTGCTCTGAACCAGTGGATGGAAACAGCTAAATCGCATTCTCTCTTCCTTTTGTCTGTGACATTTTTAACCTTTGCATCATAACTGGATGGAAGCCAAGCTTATCACACCTCGTTATTCAGTGTGTGCTTAAACAAGAGGAATTTTCGACCATTCCGTTTTTCTGCACCGTACAGAGATCTATGTCCTTTTTTATGCCTTGTTCTTCTCATCACATCCTACAGACTTTTTATGGGATTACGTCGGGTAACTAAAAAAAAAAATCAATTTGTGTCTAATGAACAATTTCTGTACTAATTTGACCTTTGCTTTGGGATAATTGTACTGCTAAATGACCTGATCCTAGGTTAAAAGTTTCATTTATGAAGGTTGCCTGAGAAGGCGAAATTTCTCTGATATCTTTTTTTTGTACCATTTTCAACCCATATCCAACTTTTTCATGTTGTTGTAAATGAACAAATTCAAATTTAATCAATAGTATGAAACACACACACACACACAAAATCAGATACAATTTTAGAGCCTAGAAAACAGTTTATAGAAGCAACAGCAGTTGTTTTAAAATCACTGGTTGACACACAGATGACATTTTTGTGCCGTCTGCATCAGCATCCAACTGAAGTTTTTGGATTTTCAGACGCGTTACCTTGTGACCAGGAGGTTCTTGTCTTTAAGGAACAAGGCCTGTGTGACGAGGTCCTTATGTCCCCTCAGCCTGTACAGGCCACACTCGTTGATGATGTCCCAAACTATCACGTCTGTGTCCTGAACAAGGGAGTAAGCAGAGAGAGAAGCTGAGACTAATCCACACGAAGCAGAATTTGTCCTTGAGGAGCAAGAAAGAAAAGAAAGCATCCAATAAAGTCATGAATAAGGGTGCTGTGCTTTGTGGAAGTTGTCATGTTACGTCTACAACTCTTAATGTTTTAATTAGGATTGTGTATGATAGAACAGTCTTAACGATTTTTTTCTTTTGTTTTCTGTATATCTATTAGACAAAAACTACTTCTCATCCTCTAGGATGATCTACGAGATAAAATCAACAGGAAAACTTACTGGCTGTAATTTTATGAACCATAAAAAAAAGCTTTAAAGCGTCTGAGGCACTGTTGTCCTCTCGCATCGCACAAACGGAATGGTTCGGCGTCTTAGGCAGGATCTGTCCAGATTACCTTGGAGCCGGTGACGAGCCGCGCCCCGAGCGCATCGTAGCTCATGACTGTGACACCAGACTTGTGTCCGTTGAAGGAGACGCTGCTCTCGCCGTTCAGCAGGCTGAAGATCCGCACCACGCCGTCCTCATAGCCCACAGCGACGTGAACGCCATCGGGGGAGGAGCAAAGGGAGCTGACCTCGTGCTTCTGGCCCTGCAGGATCATGACCTAGATAGAAGGACGCTTAGCATCTGAGACAGCCGGCAATCACCCAGCTGCTACGAAATCTCGCCAGACTTCCCTCCTCGAACCCTCACCTTCTCTCCCTTTCGGACATCCCAGATGAAGACGTGTTCGCATGCGGCAACGGCCACGTAGCGGCCCTTCTCCCCGCCACGAAGTGTAACGTATCTGATGTTGGCCCGCTGGCTGCCGATGACGCCGAACACGGCGCTGGCGGCGTATCGCAGGTACTGTTTGGTCAAACCCATGACCAGCGGCCTGAGATGCTGCTGGATCCTGTAGCACAACATCAATTTTTACTCTAAACGTTCGAGATTACCTGAGCTTTCATAGGTAGATAAGATTTAAGCAAATAAAATAATACATCAGATCCGATATGAATGTATTTTAACTAATTGGAAGGTATTTTATTCTAGCAGAATGATTCTATACCTCTCTATGTAAGCAGAGTCTGACGGATAAAGTGTCTCGAGATCACATCTATTATGAAGAACTTCATTTTATTTTTATTTTTTTTACAAATTTCAGCAAAATCAGTCAAGCTCTGTAAAGAAACTATTATTTACTTAAATACCAGAGGCAGCAACACTTAAATATGTAACATGAATAACAAAACCCTAAAAGGTTTATTAAAATGGCCCAGTCAAAGTAAACTATACCTTAATATTGCTCAAAAAGAAAAACAACAATGTTAAATAATCAAAAATGTTAGAGACTTTCAGTTTCATAGTCATAGCAGGGAAAGGGGGACAAAATTAAGATAACGTAGCATAAAATAATACAATGTAGAATTAAGTATTATAATGAAACTTTTAAATAATGAAATCATTACATATATTAAAACATTTTTTTAAATGCATAGAAATATTGCACTCCATGTTTTTATTAAATACAATTATGGTAAATAATCAAATGTAGCTTTAGAGAAACTCCAGGCTCCGTCAAAGCTCTTTCAGGAGTTACAAGCTCAAAAAACAACAAAAAAGGACCTGAAATGATGGAGAGGGTGCCGGTGTCGCACCAAATTCTGCGGCCCATCATATTCTGCGACCACAGGGGCGATAGCATACATTCCTCTGCATGAACATGTTGAAGACCAGCGAGAAGAAGACTATTTACGTAAACTGCGAAAGCACCAAAACATCTGGACATGGTAAATCTCACGGAATATTATTCCGGTCACTTTAACGGAGAAAGTATATTTCTTTTGTTTTTAGTTGAGGCAGAACACAGCTGGACTGAATCTGTGGCCTCACTGTACAGGTCAAATAATAATGTCAGGGTTCAATACAACTATTTCCCCTGTTGTGTCCCTTCCTCACTACAATCTGGACTCACTTTATACAACATGTGACCCTCACGTTGCCATTTTCACACAGGTCACAGATTATGATGTGACCTGTGTGAAAATGGCTGTGAGGGAATCTGTGGTATCGCCCCATGTGGTCGCAGAATTTGCTGTAACACCATAAGATGTTTTAACAGCTGAGGAAGGAAGAAAGATATAGGTGCACGCCACACTTTTCAGTTCATTTTTTGCCAAATTCCCACTGAATTTGTGCTTTTGCTGTGAAGCCAGCTGATGATGGCCTGATGCTGTGAGCTGGTTGAAATTATGTACAATGCCATTTATACATTTTTTCCATTTGGAGAAGAGGGATCTTTCTGACCTGCACCAGGAAACATTAGTAACGCGTTTTTAACCAAATACATGTAAAGCAACATATTGTCAAAACATTCAAACAAAATGTGGATTTTACACAGCGCCTGTTTGTGTAGCTGGGTCTTTAAGCAGCAGATACACACTGGTGTCTTTCCTGCTATGATACATTTCATTAAAACAATCATTTTGTTGAAATAAATAACCACGATTTTGTATGGAGGTTTATTTTTAAACACGGCACAGCCCGGATGTGTTACACTCGCTTGTACTACCCTAGACCCGCTAAGCTCCGCCCGAACAGACGGCTCTTATACCAAAACGAGGGCTCCTTCAGGGCTTCTCTACGCACGTGGCGACGTCTTCGTTTAAACTGACTCGTAGAAACAACGTAAACCTTTGGTTATGCACATGAACGCTCCATCGTAAATGTTATGTCTGCTATCGTTGCAGGGTCTCCATTCGCGGCCAGTTTGGCTCCTTACCTCTGAAACGCTGCGCAGAGACACTAACCCGTGTTTCCTTCCTCGAGCCGCTATTTCCGGGTCAGACCTTACGAATCTATCGCAGATCGACTCCAAACATCGAACTGCCTTCGACCCACTGCTCTGTGTGCTTATCGGGTAATTTTCCATACATACAAATGACTGCACACGGAATAAATGTTTTAATGCAATTCTTAGGCATGTGTAATTATATTTGTGTGGTTTCTAAAAAAAAAAAAAAACGATCAATCTTTTGCTTTTGTCTGCAACACCAGAACATACTTTCTGCGATATTGTGTGAAAATACAGGAAATAATGTATCGCTAGCCTTTTTTTTTTGTGTCGACATGTTTAAATAGTGAGCAGTTTTTGTTCCTGCGATTCAAAGACAGCTGAGCAGGTCCCACAGCAGCCACCCACGGCGGAGGGTCGCGTGCGCTTCAGTCAGCTGACCACGGAACTGACTGACGGTTGGAGTCACATGCGCGAGACGAACAGCACGAACAGTACCGGAACTTGACAAAATAAAAGCGGTGACTAAACCTCAACCTTCTACCTCCTCTCTGTTACTGGAGGCTCCTAGCTTCTGTGTTTTTTTTTCATGGGAGAACAGGAAAAAAAAGAATGATAAAAGGGCAATATTTCATTTTTTAATATGGTAATTTAACCAATCCAGACCAATCAGGTCCTCCGGTTCCAATTTACTCAGCAGAACCAAACACGAAAGAAGCAGCGTTCAGTTTTAATACTTCAGATCTTCCAAAAACACATTTTACATCTCAATCTGACCCCTTTGTTTTCAGATCCCACCCCCAGTTTAAAACAACACAAATAGAATCGACAGATTCGCCTTAGGGGTTTCAGCCGTTTTATTTTGAAATGTCACAACCGGAAGTTCTCTGTGGAGCCGTTGCTCTTCGTCCAGCTAGTAGCATGTTTGCTAATTGAGCCAGACTGAATATGGGGGTTTCTTAGCTTCATTTCTCTCACGGCTGGAGGTAATTTCTTTCATAAAATGACGACTCAGCGCAACAGAAATCCCGTCTAAGACTTCAAGGCGTCGTTTCATTTGTTTCCTGCTTATTTTTATTAGTTTTATTGACGTGGACACCACCTTTGGCTATAAGTAAGTAAGGCAGGAATCTGCTGGGTCACTTTTATTATTAATTACAGCTTTTATTAGCCTCATTGCTTCGCTGACAGATGATTAAATGTTTAAGTTCAGAAAGATTCCTCTGTCATATTTGTCATGTAACTATTTTTCTTTATTTTCGTCATATTAACCAAAGTTGTGATTGGTTTGTGTACTTGAAGGCCTGCTATAAAACTATAAATACAATTTTCCTCTTACTTTCTTGGTGTCCTACAGAAATACGTTTCATTGGCTGTAAATGTCAAGGATAACTGTTTTAAATAAAGTTATAATAATTCAATACATAATAGAAAATATAATTCATGAAAAAATAGAAATATCTGCAAATCCAACTTATTTGACGTAACTACTTAAGTCTTTTTTTGTGTTTGATGGATTTAAACAGCATCATTTTGTTAAAAAGGTCTAATGTAATAATGTGGGATGTAGCCATAGCTTTAAAAATAAAGGTAAACTTTAGTTTTTATTCCATTTCATTAGAAAATAAAGCACAAAAAAAAACTATATAGATTAAGTATTTGAGTTTCATTTTTAAAACTTGGTTAATCAACGTTCTCTCGTGCTTTGCAGCTCATCCGGGCTGAGAACCCGTCCTGAGTGTCGTCAGGCGGTGGGATGGATCCTCTGGGCGCTCGCTCTCAGTTCGTGGACATCCAGACTCTTCCAGTGTGGCAGCAGCAGCTGAGTGACGACGCTGCGGAGGCCGTTCTGGACCAGAGCGACGGCCCGCTCAGCCTGCAGGCCTTTCCCTCGCCCTTCCCTTTCAGGCTGGACATCAACCGCAAGATCATCCTCTTGTGAGTCACGCACATGTTTCTTCACTTTGTCGCCGCGGAGTGCGAATCTTTGGTTTTGCAAGCTGTCAGGCGTTTTCCGGCCTCAGTTCTGGTTGTTACGACGTTTATTTCTTAGGCTGTTGCGCAGTTATTAAGCTGTGTGACAATCACAAAAAAGGTGTTCATTCCTGAGAGGTTTTTGCGTTTACATAAAAAAGGGGCCGACATAAAGGAGGACAGTATTATTAGTTGAAAGGACAAGAATTCATGGTTTTCTAAATGTTTTTTTTTTGTAAAAGCCCTAAATAAAATCCAGTGCCATCTGTTTTATTAAGATGTTACTTATGTAAGTAAGATATGTACAATACTTAGGCTTTTTAGTCAATCTGCTAAAGTCGATAGGCAACAGTGGGAGTATTATGGCATCCTTTATTTCTTTTTTAACGATAAGAACTGTGACTTATCATAAAAATTATAAATGGTGCGTTAAATGTTCAGAAACTGGCTAAATTATTTCAGTTTTTGGGCAATTTGGTGATTGTTCACTGTCCCAAATAAGCCATATTTGAAATAGGTATGTTCAGCTTCCATGTTTTTGATGATCACCTGCGAGAACACATCTGAATCATGATCCTGTCAGGTAGGTGACAGGATAAAATAAACTAGTCAGATATTTAATTTAGAAATATGCTGGCAAAAATCTAATTAATATGTTCAGATAGAACAATAGAGCCGATGTTTTTGCAAATAAAATAAGGGGGGAAGGTTTTGGTGACTCTGAAGGCTTTCCGAAGGAAAACTTTTTTTTAAAAACTTTTTTTATAAATGTATTGGCAACTCTGGTTTTGCTAGTTTTTTGGCAGTAAACTAACCAAACAGCCCCGTTTATCTTCATGAAATGGTTTGCTCCAGATTTGGAGGGCTTGATGGTGATTGTTGTTAGCACCAATTAATAGAGGAAATAAAGTGATAAAACAATGCAGTATAAAAATAAATAAAATGGGGAAATGTTTAGCAACATATTCATATATACAATATTGTTCTGTACCGTTTACCCTTTAAAAATGTCATTGAGAGTCAAGAAAAAGAAACCCTAGAGGGCAACACTAGCCATGTTATCAGTCACATGAAGCATCTTGTGTTGTGATTAAGCTCTTTTTACACTTAGGTTATTGTTTAACTACGTCAACCCAGGCCTTTTTTCTAGCATAATGAAACAGAGACTCGTTAACGGAGACTGAAGAGATTAGCTGTGTTTTAACAGACTGAACTCATCAGACTGGCTGAACCACAGACGTTCAGTCAGCCAGCAACGTATTTAGTAATTACTGTTGTATAACCAGGGAACTGTTAACTATCAAGGCTTCACTTTCTGATGCATTATAGAACAAATAAACAAATTTATGAGTCTGAGAGGTTTTGAAGAGCAGATGCAACACATTTACAGGAAGAGTCAATATTGTTTACCGTATTTGTTAATAACTACAGTTGTCTGTGATAAGCTCTAATCATTTGTTTACAAAAAAAAACAAGAAGTCAGTTCCTGACTTCTTGTTTTTTACGGACTAACTTTCATAATCATATTTAGGACTATTCTAAAGTTCTCCTTCCATGAGCAGTCAATAATATTACTGTAGCAGTAAGGTAGATCACACTAGCGCGATTTGGTGAGCTAGTGGTGGGTGATACATTGATTTATGGGAATCAGGGTTGTTCTAATGTTTATTTCGGGTATCAGTCCATCTTCGACCATCCAACAAGATCAGACCTATGCTGCAATTTGACGAGGTTGTAATGAGTCAGACAGGGAGCGAGATGCGGTGGCAAAATAAAGCTCATCTGTTCAGGGAACAATGCAAACTAAAACGGTCAGATAGCAACATGAACTGATACTGTACTATTGTGCCATGTTTATCTCACAGGTTCAAAATTTGTACAACCGGATGTTGGGACCGGATGTAAAGTAGCTACACATTAAAGTATTTCAATGAACAGTTGAATTGTCTGTGGTAGGAGCTCAGAAATGTTGAAAGACCAACAGGAGTAGTTTCATGTTTAATTGCAGAGCAGCTTTATCTACATGCATTCACTTGACTATTCCATTACATCTTGGCTTTAAGGATGTCTGTATCTGATGTTAAAAAACAAAACCGTTGATATGAAACATGTAAGTTTTCCTAAAAGAAAACAAAAACCTCTCAATAATTCAGCGAGATTCATACAGGAGGATACTAACACAAAGAGCTGTGTAAAGTTTCCTATCCAGTGGATCCAATTTAAGAGTTTAAGGAGGACCTGTTGGTCCGTGGGGTCCGACCGAGCACATCGCAGCCTCTCTGTAACACGAGTACGAGTCTTGTTGTTGTGGTGAACCCCCACTAGGAGGAGGCACTTTCCTTCTCGAGTAACATGACCAGAGCTGATTTACTACTGGCCCTCAGGCGGCGGGACCTTTTAAGCTTGTGACCGCTTAAAACAAGCTTATTTGTTTTGACTGTTTTACGGGTCAAGGAAGGGGATTCTTTCCACTGCCTAAAACCAACTATCCAGGGAACACACATCCCCTCTGTAACACAAACGGTAACATTTCCTCAAACTGGGAACCTCCGCTGTTGTATTTGCAGTGTCTGTTTGCTCAATAGATTTCCTCTGATTTACAAACTGATCACTCTAATCAGCTGTGTAGGTGGTTGAAAGAGATGTCAATAATGATGCCTTTCGGCACATAGACAAACACTAGAGCTGCACAACACATCAAATATATCTGCTAGGATTGTTTGCAGGTCAGAAACTGTTTGACAAAATCTTTTTAGAGTTTTGAAGTTGTGTTTTTCGTGGGGATGACAAGTTTAGCTAGTAGGACGGAGACAGACAGCACTTACAGCTCCAGCTGATATAATGCAATACTTGATCAATATTCGATATTAATATTGGATCGCGGTCCCCACTAGGTGTGTTACCTAGATCCATATAGATATGTTTTAAGTGATTAAAAAGCCGTACTACATCAATGCAAATTACAGATATTGATCCACATTGTCATGTGTAAGGTCTACCTTTATTTTGAAATGTTTAATTGAATTTTTCATGCCTCTAAGAGCTTAGAAAGGAAGTTGGCAAATCATATATTTTACCTATTTTTAATTTTTATTTATTTGTTTATTTATTCTTTTTCCAAGTGATATAAATGTAAATTATTGTGTTAGATAGGCATATATTATTGCCTTATATCAATTGCAGATTAGTGAATTAACTCAATCTTATTGTGACATGGTTAGTGATATGGGCAAACATCATATTGTCATCCAAACAGATCTATATAATATCATCTTGATAAAACAACCATAATATTTAGACTGTGTTGGACAGATTTTGTTTTTATTCTGTTTGTCAAACCCTCTTTTTTATTAATGGTGCTGTATGAAAGAAAGGTTTGACTTGTTTACTAAAAAGAAACGCTTAATTGCACCGATAAAAGCCCCAAATTAAAGCGATTTTATCTCCATCAAGAGTCTAATATCCTCTGACCAGAACTATAAATGTTTTTAGTAAGCCCCATTAAAAACCTAGTGTAAATATTTTCTTCCACTGCGTTCATCTCCCTATCATTCCTTCACACTCATGAAGAGAAACCATCTAAAAGAGATCTGAGCAGTTATTGTCCTTTCCTCGACAGCACCGGGGACGTTGCCCTGCTGAACTGCACCGCCATCGTGAACACCAGCAATGAATCGCTAAACGACAAAAATCCGGTGTCTGACCGCATACATCAGCTCGCCGGGCCGGAGCTGCGGGAGAAGCTCGTGAAGCTCAAAGGTATAACGGAAAGGACGCCTCATAAAGAGATCTGAAGCATTAAAAAAAGTCTGAATTGTGTAGGGATGTAAGTTTTCATTGATCAGTTATATAATTGATAAGGCTGACATAAAATCCATTATGAGAAATATATGCTGAATTATATTTTTGATTATTTTTGTGTCGGATGTATTAAACACTGATTGAATGAATAAAATACTCTGGGTTTCTTATGATATTAAACATAAACGTATTCATAAATGTAACAGAAGGGACCAGGTTACTGAATAAAAAAAATATTAAACTTGGCTGCATGAAGCTGCATAAGGTGATGACTTGGCAGAGATTTTCAAATGTTTATTTTAAAATGGAACCACATAAAGTTTACTTTGCATCGGTTTTGCATCATTGTGTACCGTCTGCAGGATGTCGGACGGGGGAGGCAAAGCTGACCAAAGGCTTCAACCTGGCCGCCAGGTTCATCATCCACACGGTGGGACCCAAGTACAAAGCCAAATACAGGACCGCAGCTGAGAGCTCGTTGTACAGCTGCTACAGGAACGTCATGCAGCTGGCAGCGTAAGAACCGGCACACTAACTCATCAGTCTGATACAGACCAGCTTTATTCTACCCTTAAGACGCTCTCTTGTGTTTCCATCGGGATAGGAAACGACTCATAACTCATTTAAAGTCAATCAGTTTTGTTGAACGTCTCTTTCCTCTAACCAGAGACTTTGTATGATTGATTTTGTTTTTCTTTTTTTGTACAAAGCCAATTAGTCAAGTTCTTCCAGACACAATATATTTAAATGTCCAGATCATTAATCTAAACCACAGCTGCTTTGGCTCCTCAGGAGATAGAGAATCAAAAGTTACTCAATATTCACACTTTCACTGTTTTTAGGTAAATTGCCTACTTTCACAATGCTTTTACATAAAGCCCTTAGTCTTACATGTTGGTTTTCTAGACAAAATTACATTTCTTAAGGATCATTGAGACTTAAATATTCCCTCGGGGTCCAACTGTAGTTTCACATTTCCGCGAACAAAAGCCTTGAATACAGGTGGTAGTTCAAACATGAGCGGTTGTCTTTTTCTTGCTCCCTGCAGAGAACAGTCGATGGCCTCTGTGGGCTTCTGTGTGGTGACGACAGCCAAGAGAGGGTATCCACTAGAGGACGCCGCACACATCGCTTTCAGTAAGCCGCACCAAGCTCGCCTCTGAGGATACTCAAACATCTCTGTGTTTCACGCATGTTGGGACCTGGTTTTAATCCGCGTCCAGTCGAGATGGCGTTAAAAAGTCTCCTGAGTTTTCAATCCGCAAGCAATTAAACACATTAAACAGGGCAACAACACCCCCGCCCTTCTTATCATTCATTTCAGACTTTAATTGACTCGTCTTGTTTTTTGGGGGTGATTTATAGTTAGTAGGTGTCCTGCTTGTAGTACAGACATCATGTCACTGTGAGCTTGCTGGAAATGAAATAAAGCTTCTAACTGGTAAAAGCTAATTGTCCAGTCAAACACACACTGTGAGTTTTGGTTATCTGGCGAGATAAAAAGGTGTTGAGCCAAAGTGATCGATAGACGGATTGGTGTGGCATCTGCATTGATGCGGGCGGTGTACCGGTCCTTCGTGGTGAAGAGCGAGCTGAGTCAAAAAGCGAAGCTCTCCATTTACCGGTTGATCTTCGTTCCTACGCTCATCTATGGTCATGAGCCATAGTTCATGACCGAAGGAACGAGATCTCGGATACAAGCGACTAAAATGGGTTTCCTCCGTAGGGTGCCTCACCCCCATCTCCCTTAGAGATGGGGTGAGGAGCTCGGCCATCCGAGAGGGTCTCAAAGTAGAGCCGCTACTTCTCCATGTCGAGAGGAGCTGGTTGAGGTGGCTCGGGCATCTGGTTAGGATGCCTCCTGGACGCCTCCTTGGTGAGATGTTCCGGGCACGTCCCACCCAGAGGAAGACCCAGGACACGCTGGAGGGACTATGTTACTCGGCTGGCCTGGGTACTCCTTGAGATTCCCCCGGATGAGCTGGCCTAGGTGGCTGGGGAGAGGGAAGTCTGGGTCTCCCTGCTTAGGTTGTCGCAACCTGAGACAGTATACGTAGATGGATGGATAAATAATATAACAAAAAAACAACTGAAACTGATTGGGTTCTTATAGTAAGGATCATATATAAACTACCTACCTTTACACTGTTACCGTGTAAAGGTTCCTTGTTTGTTTTTCCGTCTCCACTCATAGTCGGGATGTAGGCGGTTTTTCTGAGCACTGCTTGGTTCGACCCCTGGGTGAATTTGGTCAAACGTGCATTAAAACCTAAATTATGAAAGGTAATTTTAAAGGTTTCAAATGTTACTGTGTGCAGTGATTAGTGGTATTATGGGGTGTTTTATGATGGAGACTTGAACTGTTATTTTGACAGAAATGTTTTTTTCAATGCGAGAGCTTCGTTCAGTGCAGGGATCTCCTTAGTTTATCACCTACCGACCGTTCGTGTCGCTGTGTTCACAGGAACGGTGCGTCGGTTCCTGGAGAATCATGGGAACAGCATTGACACCGTGGTGTTCGCGGTGTCGGACACGGAGGAGGTCTGTATGAACGTAGCGATGACCAAGACTACAACATTATTTTACCAGCACTAGTCAGTGGCTTGCAAAAGTATTCATACCTACTCACATTACAACCACAGACAGGAATATATTTCATTAGAAGTTTAGTAGGAGTTTACCAAACAAAATTATACATGACATAAAACATTTTTTTGCATGAAAACAGTGAGAACTGCAGTGTGTTAAAGCATTCAGTCTCCTTTTATCTAAGGGCAAACAATTTCCTTCCCAAGTTCTCCGAGTCAACATGTGTCTAATCTAATCTCTGTACAAATCCAGCCACTCTGTGACGCTTTACAGGTTGCTTAGGAGAATCTTGTTAAGCAAACAGAGAATCTGTGGCCAGATCTGAAAACTCTTCTTAACACCTAATCTGACCACACTTGAGCTGTTTTGCAATGAAAAATAGGTGAACATATCAGTTACTGGATGCAAAGCTCCCAGAGACGGACCATAAAAGATCGGCAGCTGTAATGGCAGCAAAACGTGGTTTCACAACAGATGGATTCAGGGGGCCTGAAAACTTTTCCACGCTGCACTTTTCAGTTTTCTATTCACTAAAAATGTTTAAAATCACGTATAATATTCTTTCCACCTCTCAATTGGATATCGTTTTGTTGGTCTTTCCCGGCATTGGTTGTAACATGAAAAAATATGGAAAGCCATATGAACATATGACACGATATGGAAAGTTGCAAGTGGAAGGAAGACTTTTAAAGGTACTGTACCTTTAAGCAAAGATTATGTACATTACATTTGCTTTGAAAAGTAATTAAAAAGAATAAAAAGGGTACAAAAGACTGTAACGGTTTAGAGATTATTTAATGTCTCAGAAGAACCTTTTTTTTTATTTTTTGCATTCATTAGAAGTCTTAGAGGTCTTTCTTTGCGTATGCATTTAGCCTGTGTACAAGAAGCTACTTCCGCTTTACTACCCTCGCTCAGAGGAAGAGGAGAAGGCCTGCCTTCCTCTCATCCCAGCTGACATTGGCAACTCCGAGGGAGAACCTGTGGTTCCAGAGAGACAGATCCGCATCGCAGAGAAACCAGGCAGCCTGGAAGGTACACTTTCCATCATTTCAAAACAAGACGTCATTCGTTTATGTATTTATTTTTTTGTATCAACGTGGGGAAACTAAATCGTTTCATGCCCCAGATCAAACATTCATTCTTTGGCCTCAAAGTCAATATAATAAGCAGTTACATGAACAATTTGATGTTTTTCTCAGGAGAAGAATTATTTCTTCTCTTCTTTTTTCTGACTGAATGTTTCAGATGAAGGTTCTTATTTTATTTTGGGCTATAAATATATAGTTGGAAATTCAACACGCAACACCGACAGCTAATTGGTTAGAAATGTTCCTTACTTGGTGTGTAGCGTGTCAGGCGGTTAATGAAAGCATCCACCATATCCATACTACTAGAAAGTCAACTGTGTTCCCTGGATTAAGATCAAAGATGGGACTGTTTTTATCAAACACAGTAATTATAACCAAGCTTTAATTTATTAGACTTTATTAAAAATGTTGAACATTCACAATTTGCATCTTTTGGCTTTTAAAAGGACAGTTTTTTATTGTTTTTGTGAAAATGTAGTTGTGTCTTTTTTATTATGTTGTTTTTATAAGTTCTAACATTCAGAGAGAGGGAGAAGCAACGAGTTCAGATCAAAACCAGCAGTTGGGATGATTTAACTGTTAAATTGAGATCTAGACACAATCAACGGTGCAGTCTGAAGATGATCATGTATGTATTATAGTTTTGATTATAAAGACACTTTAAGGTGAACTATGATCTCAAAATTTAACTAAATGGAACAAACTGAACGAGTATGCAAATGAAAGCTCCTTTAGTTGCTGTATCTACGCGCACAGAATGTGATTATAAGGTCCACGGTTGCACCAGGTGGGATAGGGCACACCTGCAGACGTGAATGCCTCCCATCATGTGTGTGCTCCTAGCATATTTTCTTTTCAGCAGCCATGTGCCATTAATTCTTGATGGAGTGTAATGGCTGGTCGCAGATTTGTAAACATGTAGGGTTTCTTCATGGGAATAGACTTTTAAGTCAGAGCCGTTCGGTATTACAGGGAATCAAACCATCCTGCTTTTAAATACAGAATAAATGTTTTTCTATTTTTGAAAGAATAAATCCAGATCATCCCAGTAAAGTAACTTCAAAGGCCTTCGAAGCTGCTTGTTTTCTGTACTCTACATGTCCTCTGGAGTCAACTCGAGGTTTTGCTCCTGAAATGTTAGCCAAAGCCATTGTGTGTCAGTGAGCGACTGTGTTTTCCATGTCGAGCCTTTTGCCTCAATCGACCTCAACTGTGATGACCTCTGGCACGAGGCTTCAAAGTTGGGAGATGTAGCTGCAAGAGGAGCCAAACAACAGACTCGCACACACGGCTCTGTCAGGGTGGATCAACTGTTCGCAACACGTGGCGAGGAAGGAGCCGCGCGACAGACTTGAATCTGTGCCTGGATGTTGTCAGCTGAGGCTGTGATCTTCAATGGCACATAAATAATGTCATGTTCGTCTGCATCTGGGTTATATACATTATTCCAGGACAAGAAAATCTCTTCACATACGTGTCTTCATCTTGGTTTTATTTTTGAAACGAGCTTGGTTTGGTTACTCGAAGTAAAGAAGGTCAAATAAAAGTACAGAATCAAGTTTCTTCTATTATTGTCTAGATGAGTGGGAGAACGAGAACCTGGACCTCGACTTGGGTCAGGTGGGAACTCACGCCTTTGCTCGGATGGAGGGCGACGTGGATAAGCAGAGGAAGCTGATCTTGCAGGGCCAGATGTCTGAGGCGGCCACACAGAAACAGCACCAGCGAAAGTAAGAGAATCCAAACAGAGACAACATCTCTGGAAGCGCTTTAAAGTCGTTCTTCTAAACCTAGCCAGTCCATGACCAGTGCTGTCAGCAGCATTAATAAGATGCTGAACAGGATAATGAAAAGCATGCTAGACTTTGATAATAGATAGAGGTTTGTGGTCACTTTCCAATCTCAAGTTTTTCTAAAGCTCTTATATTTATGTGTTTAATTATTTCTACTAGTGTTTGTCCAAATGGCAGCAGCTCAGTTCAATTCAGCTCAGTTTATCTATGTAGCGCCATAAAACAGCACTTTGTTATTCTTATGCATTCCAAAGTGATTGTAGTCATCCTACAGTTCAGTTTCTACTAAAACGAGTTTGAGAAGCGCCATTCACTCCTCCTGGACCAGCATGGATCGCTTGTGTTCTGTCGCCGTCCCTCTCTATGAAAATGCATGTAGTGACGGCGGGGAGGCAAAAACCTTCCTTTCAAAGGAAGGAACCTCCAACAGAACCAGAACTTTGTTCGCTTTGCTCTTCAGTCACATAATGCAACCAAATACATAAATTTTTTACGTTCGTTTTGATTCTGCAGCTACGGCCGGTGGCTGTGCCGAGCGAGAGCCGAGGATCTGTCTGACATTGCTGCGCTGAAAGCCTTATATCAGACGGGTAAGTCTGGGAGGGTGTTGTAGAGAGGATAACAATAACGATTAACAACCGTGGAAAAAAATTTATATTCTACTTCCAAAATGAATAACTGCTTCTTAAACACACTTTTTTGTTGTTGTTTTTTTGCCAATCCTCAGACATGAAAAAATAAATAAAAATCCAATAAAAATCACAATTTTCCAAATGACTAAAGTAGTTATCCAATGGTTTCCACTCTGATCTGTTGATTTGTACTCGCCTTCATCTTTGATTTGCTTGATCTCACCTTAATTTTAACATTTTCCCCATTAGCATTAATGACTCATTAAAATAAATAGCATTTAAAAGGGGCCAATTGCCTTCCTGTCTCATTTTTAAACAGCTTAGAAATAAAAGTGAACTGTGTACAGGCTTCCTAACCTATGTCTAAAATACCAAACAAGCTCTAATAACTGCTGTTTTTATCAGAAAAAATGCTAAGAGAACATTTCTATGTAATGTTGGTTCCTTCATATTTTATTGGATTATTTAAGGTTTGTAGACTTTAGGAACTTTACGATTCAACAAAAGCGCTGCACTATTTCATTATTCTGCGACCTGCTGATGATAAGGCAGACCTCTATTCCTAAAGGTCAGCTGCAGCACAAGGAATATTGAATATTGGACTGAGTTCTACATATTTGAGTTTGTATAAATGTGGAATTTAACATCTGTTGGAGCCGTGAACGAAGACAAAAGAAAAAAATTATACTTCAAATAAAATTAAAAGATTTTTGCAGACATTTTTTATTTATATTATATATTAATAAAAAACAGCCACAAATCCAGACCTCAAACAACATTAACCCTCCGTCAGTCTTTAAAAAAAAAACAGACACACACAAAACTCTGGAGTCAAAAGGAGATCTTGAGATCATCTGCAATGGCTCTTAACTTTAGCTAAATATGATAAAGAACCACCTAATGTGTTTAAATATTGATTTAAGGTTCTAGCTGCTTTGCGTTACTTCATTGAATAATTTCATTTAGGTTTCACAACAGAATTTTTTTTTTTCTTTTTAACTAAAGTGAAAATAAAATGGCTGTTCTTTAAAAAAAAATATACATTTCCTATTTTGAATGTTTAACATTAGAGTTTTTAGACCTCCGCTCTCTCAGCGGATCCAGCATTCGCCCATTAATGTGTGTGTGCTGTGGCCCAGAACCTCTGACTTAGTTAAGTTATAGACCAACTGATTGCATCGGTTCTCAGGTGTAATGTGCCTGTGATGTTCTTCTACCAGGAGGAGGCAGTATTGTTGAAAAGATTTGGTGTTGCAAGCGACATCTTTTTTTTTTTTTTTAAAGCAGAAAATATAGATACACTTGTTAGGTATTTTATTGTTATACTAAAAGCTGAAGTCCCTCTCTTCTTCTTTCGTGTGTGTGTGTTTTTTTTACATTTGTTTAATCAGCTCCACTTTGTGAAAAACAAAACCCAGATTCTTACGACAAAAAGTTTATTAGGACACTTTTTACCATGAAGTTGCATTAAGTAAATGAAGACAAACTGATGGAAGTCATGCTGCTTCATTAACAGTTTGTTTTTCTTACAGTGGTATTTGTTTTGTTTCTTTTTCTCATGAAACCTGACTGACAGGGTTGTGTTGAGGTTGGTTAGATGATAGATGGAAAGCTTGCATTCAAATGAGGTTTGAGCAAACTCCGCTGTCCAAACAGTTTCAAACAAAACCCAACGTCATGCTATTGAGATGCCTGATACTGGGCCAGCCTGTATTCACTCTTGCAGATCCTCAACTGTTCCAAAACATTGTTATTGGCGTTACAGAAAGATGGCTGCTAAACTGTAGAACTGACCTGACCTCATAACTGGTAATGTTTTGATTTGCTCAGCTTAAAATGGACAGGTCATATTTCCGTATATTGTCTTGTCTATTTTTCTCTTCTGGAAAAACGACTATGTTACCTAATAATCTGAAATGCACACATGAGAGATTATGGGCCAGTTTGTAATTGATTGAAATAACTATCTGAGGCTCCCATACTGATGTTTAATTCGTTCTGATTCCTGTTTTAAGAACTACAAATAAAAAAACTCTCTTTCTACTTCCTGATTTATTCTATCCAGGACGATCTGGTACTATAAAATGTAATAAAGCAATGATTTAAAAAATATATCTTGCCCCTGTTAAGTCACTCAGAAACCAGCAAATCTAAAGTAGGTCTAATATATCCGTAAATTGGCTAAATATAAAGAAGCTTACTGTAGATCTCATTATCTCCTTTGAGAGATAAGTTAGTAACTTTTTTCATAATTGTCGGCTATTACAAATTTATGCTGTTTCCATCTTACTGCTTAAAAGGAAAATATAATTTCTTTGTTATGGGTAATAGTGCTAAATGATCAATTCATTTATTAAATCTATATTAAAGCTTTAAAAAGCTTCTATGTTTGGAAAAATCAATGATTATTTGAATTAACAACCAGTTGTGAAGTGGTAAAAGTGCTAACTAAGCATCTTGTGCACTTTGCACCTATTGCAGTGTTCCGCATTACAGACGACTCTCCCCGAGTGTATTAGCTGCACAGACTGTATTCGTTTACCAAAACTGACTGGTTTCCTGACACCGTTTCCCAGCATGTCACCTGTACTCCTAAAAACAGAACAACTTTGCTTTAACTCGTTCGACTTCCTGTTATCTGTTGATGTTAATCTCTTGTAGCTTCAAGCCACTTTTGAGCTAATGTTTGTAGCGCTTGTACTGAAAATCGTCTTCATTCAGTAACGGCTCCCATGTCGCTGTGACCTTAGAGTCCTGGAGTTTGTTGTATTCTGAGTAGAAATAGATTAGATGTTTAATTCCTGACACTGGCTAATTTCTTTGTGCATCTCTATAACAACTAATCCTATTTTCTTGTGACTCGGTGGTTGATTGCTGTCTGATCAGCATCTTCTTCAGTCTTGTTTCCCTGCGTTCTCTCATGTTTTCCTGAATTTGAACTTTGTATTTTTATGTGTTTTAAGGGCTGGATATCTGCGGCAGGACAGTGATGGTGGTGGTAGGACGAAACATCCCAGTAACCCTCATCGACCTTGAGAAGGTATTTTGAAAAATGTCCTTTCCAAACAAAGTACACACGTATATGTTTGCTTAATGTTTCCCTCAGTTGTGCCTCATGTCTGAATGTGTATATCAGCTGCTGGTTGACATGGTTGTAGTGGGCGTCGGGTGTGTGTGTCTTTCACGGGCGCAGTCGTGTTTGATGTTCTGTACAAATAAATGCAGACCCGCAACTAAATACATATAGAAATTAGAAGACATAAAAAAAATAAAAACAAGCATTTCCTTAAAACCGAGTGTGTTTGCGTTCTCTCCACAGGCGTTGCTGTATTTCATCCACGTAATGGACCACATCACGGTGAAGGAGTATGTGATTGTTTACTTCCACACGTTGACCGGAGAGCACAACCATCTGGACTCAGACTTCCTGAAAAACATCTACGACATAGTCGATGTCAAGTCAGTCTGACCTTTTATTTATTGATTTATTTACATTTTTTTTAGTTTCGATGTTTTTGTTGTTTCACACGGGGGGGAAAAACACTTCAATACAAAATGTAACCCAAGGTGTATATATATATATATATATATATATATATATATATATATATATATATATATATATATATATATATAAATCCAATCAGATTAAAATGAAATACTCTTTTTATTTGTGATAAACTCAATGCAGCTACACAATTTTTCCTTTAATTTTTCTTGTTTTAATCGAATGTGGCCTAATGTTGTTCTCTCTATATTGAAAATATAATAAATCAGGGGGGCTCAAAACGCCGATTGCGATCGTTTTAAGTAGCTCGCAAGCTCAAAGTCTGGGTACCCCTGTCATTAATGCTATCAAACTACTTATTTAATTGATATTAAATGAAATAAAACTGATATTTTGGGGCTGAGACATTTACTGGTAATGGCTTTCTTTGCTTCCGCACTCTAAATTTTAACATAATATTTGATATTTTGTTTATTTTTTCATGAATCCCCTTTGGGAAATGATCAAGGCAAAAAAAATATTGATGACCGCTTCGGTTGAAGGGATCTGTTACAGCTTAGTCTGTTTTTGGCTTCATAAACTAACTAGACTTGATTATCCTCTTGAACTAGCTTCCATATAAAGGTGCTGTAAATAAGTACTGATCAATGAGTTTCTCATGGTTTGTTTTTTTACAAACTGGCTTCACAGTAATATATCAAGGAGAAGATCAGGTGATGAATTGATTTAGTTTTGTTTGTTTTATTTGAAAGCACGCAGACTTAATGTTTTATAAAATACTAAATAATTAAAACCACCAATGTACTTCAAAGATCTGGTGGCTGTCCCAGGCTGAGTAATGGAGAAGGAGGAATCCTTTCACATGTAGCCAACTAGATAACTGCCTTTTGTTTTTAATTAGATCCAGATTTCGCTTTGAAATATAATCCATCATTGCATCGTTTGAGGCACATAAAGAGAAGCAACAAAAGCAAATTGAGTGTATTAGCGGGGCTTGCCAAAAACTGATGTGTCATCTGTGACATGCTACTGTGAAATATCGCTTCTGCTGCCTGGAAAATTGAGCTATAAGAAGCTTATGACAGTCATTTATGAGAGCATCAGTCTTCAGGGAGAAGCCTTTTTAGATCTGTTTCAAGGCGGACCGCTATCAGAGTTTTTCATCATACTTCATCATCAAACATTACCTTCTAACACAGTTTTGACGATACTTAGGTGATATGAGTTATGACATCATTTAATTTCCCTTTTTTGAAGAAAACAAAGTTCATTTAAATATATTTGATTGGTTTGTGACCAGTCAGGCCTGCAAAGCTTACAACCGGCTTTTCTGTAGTAACCAGCGTTTTCATCACCTCTTTAATTAGTTCATTAGTTTAAGGAGCCAAGCTCAGATCTCGTGGATTTGCTTTACTTTTTTAACACAGATTGTCTGATACCACAAAACTCAACACATGTAACTTATCAAGAATCAAGAAGTTCATTTATATAGCGCCAATTTACAACAGGTGTCGTCTCAAGGCACTTCACAGAAAATCAATTAAAATCAAAGATACATCAAAACAAATCAATTTGAAAAAGTTTCCAATCTAAGGAACCCCAGCAGATTGCATCGAGTCATTGACTTGCAGCATTCACTCCTCTGGAATCAGCAGACCAAAACAATGGCTT
>JAVLVB010000596.1:135794-157162 GCA_032876305.1 Orestias chungarensis
TAGACCAGTATATTTCTCTTGGTCTTCATGTTTCTATGTGGTCCCTAATGTTCACAGAGAAACCTAAAGTAGCCAGTTATCTAGTTAACACCACATTATGTATATCTTGTCTCTTCTCTCAGTTAAATGGACCGAACCATCTACGCGAGGCTTCTGGTCTGTGACAGAATACCAACTGGACCTCCTTGCTAGGTGGACACGGTGAATTTAGCCCATTAAGTGGAAGCGATTAATGGACATCGGAAAGCCTGAGTGATCTGAACTCGTGAACTCCATCAGGCTCTGAACTGCTGCGGGGAAATCTCGCCGTCATTGAGTTCCTGACAAAATCTTGTGGAAAGAGGCTCGGATCCAAAGTGCTGACTGTTTGTCAGCATACATTCAGGATTGTTCCTCGCCGAAACGTTGCTCTCTTATGCGTCTTCTTCAAAGCAAATAAAGAATCACGTCACAAAATATTTGACTCTCCCAAAAAACCCTACACCCTGATGTTCAATAGTGCCGGAGAGAGACTGAGACCTCAGCTAACATCAGTCGGCAGCTGAACACACCAGCTTTAGATTTCACTCTGGCTGAGGTCCGATGCTTCGACCCGGTTCATCACTATAAAAGGAGGAGGAGCTTCTTTTGGGGGACAGAATTTAAAATAGGAACTTTTCATCACATTTCATTAATTATTAACGCATATTTGAGGGTATCCATCACATCTTTAATATGTCGCTGGATCTGCCGACCAGTGTTTTCAAAAGTTGCTGGTGCACAGCTGCTGAGTGTTAAACTACTTTATGAACCCCTGTGTGCTTTAGAAACGTTGTTTCCCTCACGGCTTCGTGTTTCAACTGAAAGCTGATGTGATGTGTGCATCTGTCAGCATTTATAGTTGCTGTTATGCAGGAGTTTCAATTAATAAATGTTCATGTTTTTATCCTACCAGTGAACTCAAGGAAATGGGATATATGTGTTGGTTTCAAATCAGAAACCTTTAACATGCATATAAAAAAGTACAATATAACCCTCAAATATTTGGTTGTGTTAGAAGAAATGCTAAACATTAAAGTTACACACAACGCAGCGCATGCCTGCGGCTTAATTCCAACAGTGAGGAAATGGTTAAATAGTTGAATCTCATTTATTCATTAAATCCTGATTAAGTGTTCATAGTCCATGTCTCCTGGTTTTCTCCTGGGTTGCCTTGAATTTTGCTACTTTCATGAGTTCATTAAGTGACCATCTCCTCTGTTCCTGCCGAAGAGTCTCCACATCATCATGCTGCCACCACCATGTTGTCAGTGTTAGTTTTCATCAACGCATAAAATTTAGCATGTTGGGCAGAATTCTTAATTGTATTTCCATTCATGCTTATTCTTGTTTTATTCATTTTGAGGAGTCTGCACTTCATGAACAGGAGGTATCAGAGCTGGTCAACGGAAAATAAGCGAATGCTGTAGGCCAATCTTTAGCTGACTAATTTATGGAGATGATAAATAGGTAAAACAGGGTTATGGTGAGTTTTATGTTCAAGATAAATAAAGTTTGTTTTTAAACGGAAAATACTTCAAGTGTGTATATACAGTTTAATTAAGACTGATTGCCTTGTATCTTATATCATGTAAATACTGTTCATATATCAAAATAAATCAGGTTTTTAAAAGAAATCCAATAATTCTGCCTATTTATTAAAAAAAATAAATAAATCTAAAATCAGCTATTTTTGTTTTAGAAATGTAACTTGCACTCTTGTTTACCCACCATCCAGAATCCTAACTACCCCTTTAATTTTGGATATAATGTTTTTTTGTCTCTGTTTTCTAATATGCATTTTTTTAAAACTTATTTATTTCATGCATTTAAATTTTACTTGAACTACCAGAACTCCAAATCCAATGAAAGCATCCCAGCTTTGGTGCAAGCTTCCCAGTCTGGGCGCAGCAGTGATATCATCACCCTGTTGGACTATCAGCGGCCCGTGTCGCCAACTTCACTTGCATGTTGTCGAGTTCACCATCTGCATTTCTGGTCAAATTCTGGAATCCCATCAAATGAAGATCCGTTCAGGAGCCTGGATTAAACGGACTGTTAGAACTGTGATTAACTCGGAACGTGTTTAACTGAGCCAAATTTTAACATCATGGAAATATACTCCTTTTAATTTATTAATATACTTTAAATTTCATTGTTATAGATTCCATTAAAGTCCTCATCTCACATTAGTGGTCTTGCCGTCTTCTATCTTCAGAATTAAAGAGAGAGTAAAGAGCTGCTAGCCGTGTTGTAACCTCAGTGCCGTTTTTTTGAGATCCTCTGTTTAAACTGAAGATGTCTGTACTTTTTGTTTTCCATATGAAACATGTTGGCTTGACAAAGGTAATCTTTCAGAGCCGTCACAACATGCAAAAGACCTTTTCTCCTGATTCCATCACACCAACAGACGTACAGAACTATGACTTTAAAGCCAAACTATGCACTGCAATGCAAACTACAACCGCTACAAACCCCGAGTGTCTCAGTGATCATAGGTCATGGTCAGTCGATGGTTGTTCGTTGGGTGAGAGGCGGGGCTTCTCCCTGGACATGTCGCCGGTCCATCGCAGGGCAACATAACCAAACAACCACTCATTCCAAAGGATGAAACGAAGAGACGGTGACAGATGCATCCGTCGTATACTCCGCGTGTTAATCTGAGACAGTTGTAAAGGCCGAGAGGGAGTGACGCAAAATAAATCACAGAAATTATTTTAAAGTTTTTGCAAAAAAATACATGTAGCAAAGCATAATTTTAAATGAAGTAATTCGCTGGCTGGATGGCCTTAAAGCAACACTTAGTAACTTTTCACCTTCATAAAATATTTTCATAATTTACGTCGACAGCTTGTTGAATCCCACCTCTGTCATGGCCCTAGGGGGTCCCCTAGAAACTTTGAGGAGGGTGGCAGGAACCTTCCCACACAAGTAAAAATGTGCTGACTGCTTTACGGCATACGTCACTTCCCACGTTTCGTACTTTCAACGTCATCATGTAACATTGTTTCGCCGCAATTAGATTCATGACCTCATTGCTATTCATCCTTCACACAGACACTGGAAACGGAAATGTGCTTCAGTCCAACTGCAGGCGTCCTCATGGGAAATGAAGTCTTCATTCAGGCAAAAAAAAAGAAATACTGCTTTTGGCCACACTGGCCACCAAAATGGACCAAAACCAAAACTTCTTTAGTGTTGCTTTAAGCAGATTATGATTTAGCGGCGCCTCTCTGTTAAGATTATGAGCGCATATCTTTTGTTGTTGGTTCAATATTTTCAAATAATGTTCCTTCCTTTTGATCCCATCTAGTTTTTTAATATCACCAGCTCTTTCTGTAGCAAAACACACTATAATATAATGCGTCCTCCTCAATGGTTTACAGCTGGGAAGATGTTCACAAGCTTACAACACCCTTGTTTTTCTCTAAATACAACCAAACAGTTCCACTACCCCAATTTAGGACATGTCTCCAGAAATGTTGGCCTTTGTGTGGATTTGCTAAATGTAATTTGGCTTTTCCTGTAATGGTCTCACAGAGTGGTCATCCAACTCCTGCCAGTAAATGTCCCTCCTGCTTCAGACAATATCTTTACAAGGTCTTTGGCTTTTCTTCTCAGGTTGTTTTGTATATTTTTACAGAAAGCAATCTTTTGTGAATTACTGGACATTTCCATCATGCATATAACTATGCCTGTAGTTAAAGTATAATTCCCAGGGATAAACCAACTATCCTATCAGAGGTTTCATGAAACCATCATTTGGCTTTTTTCTCATTGTTTAAAACACATTTTTATCATGTTTGCAAACTTCTGACTTTAAAATGTGTCTCTTTTTATTCCGACTGCGTAAACTTCTGGTTTCATTTATAACAAACACATGATGATGTTTCTAACACCTGGCTACAGAGGTGATGGGGGATAAGGATTATTTTGTAGTAATTTCACTCAAATAAAAATGTTTGCATGAACAAACAGAAAAATTAATTTAAAATTTTATTTTTATTTTTATAGCAATCTAAATTGTAGATTTCTGTTAGACAAAACTGAAAAAAAAAAGATAGAAATTTCCTCTAGGAGCACAGGAAATGTAGAAGATATAGGAGTGGCTTCCTGAAAGGGACAAAAAGCAGGTGTTGCATTTAGAGAGCTTTTTCACGGTCATGTTTTTGAAAGGAAATAAAAACGTGGTACAGTCCTGATTAAAAGCCTGTCCTTCCACCTCCTGTCTCTCGATGCTGCTGACCACAGTGACCCTTAATCTTTGCTCATCCTGGTCAGATTAAAGTGCTGAGCGAGCGAGGAGGGAGAAAGGATGCTGCTGTAAATGGAGAGCTGTGAGGCTTGGAGAAGCAAATCCATTTTTTATGGACCTCCTTGCGTGACAGGTAAGGGTTACCTGGTTCAAACACTAATAAAAAAATAGGTTTTTGGTCAGAATTTAATTTACACTGAGAAGCAACACAAACGTTACTTTTAACTGTACTCCAACATACTTAAGGCATAAAAAAAATAACAATTTACTCATAAGCAACAGTTCCTACATCATTTTTTCTCGCTTTAATCGAGTCTGGTTGTTTGCCTTCGCTCCTGGTTTATTTAAAATTGTTTGTAATAAAGACTCAAACTAGTGAACAGCTGTGAAGTTGACATCAATCATACATGGCTTTTTACACATTTTATAAATAAAGATGTCAATGAAAGTGGGAAACTTTTGCTCATTTTATACTTTAAACATGGTTGGTAACAATTTATTAGATTCAATCAATTACAGCTGCTGCTTGCTATGGTTCCAAATTCTTAGGAGGATTGTGACATAGCTGACATTAATGATTCTGATTATAATGATGATGATGATGATGCAGATTGTTAGAGCTTAGCTCGCTGTTCTTCTGATTTCAGTGTCTGTATTGAGTATAACGTTATAAAAGCTGTAATCTTATATAGATATTCATAAAAATTAACGAGAGGTTTTGATGTGAGACTTTGTCTTTATTGTAAGAATTCCCACTATGATCTGTTTTTTGGCAAAAATAAATAAATGAATGTAGAAACTTGGAAAAAGTCTGAAAATATTTCCAAATTTGACAAAATTATATCTTAACTTGACAGACAGGGTCTCAATCCTGGTGCTTAGAGCAATCGAAATGCTTCGAACAATACGTCGCATCAGCCAGGAAATCAGCAATGATCTGTTTTGTATCATAAAAAACTGTCCATGGCACTTCTCAACAGACTATATGTAGTTTGTGGATTTTTCAAAAAGTTTTATTGCTATATATTTGCACCATTTTTCCTTGTTTGTCCTTGGACACGTAGTTTTTGTGAAAACTACAAAATTAACAAATCTCTAAACTGGAGATTTTTTCCTGCCAAACAGTTTAAAAACTTGTCCGTTAAGGAGTGAGGTGAAAGCTCTTTGAAGCACGGTGTTGGCAGATCATGCTTTGGGGACAATCATGGAACAAAACATGTTAAAGGCTACAGAATGGGGTTTGTTGTTCATGTAATGTAGCACCTACCGTTAAAGATGCATGCTTAGTTCCCCAAACCAGAGGAAACGGCATTCACAGGTCCTAAAAAATCAACAAAGTTTAAAGCTACTAGAACCGAGCCAGTTCAAGAACAACTATTTCTCTAGATAAACACCTTGCCCTACAATCAAGAAGAAAATCCAACCGTTGTCTTCTGGTTATGCACCAATTGAGCTGATTGAAGCAAACAGCAAATTATGAAGTTGTCAAATTCGCTCATAGTCAAACGGTGTCTGATGAACATCTGACATTTCTCAAACAGCAACACCAGTCCAAACACAAAGGCCTGTTGTTGGGTTAAAAGAAACAAACTTTGAACCACTTATTTCAGGTCCATGTGGTTTTCCGTCAGATGTCCGAATAGCCCAGAAATGTCTCTCTTTCAACTGTTTCCAACTGTTCATGACCAAAAGATCCTCAGGGACGTTAGGGTGGGGCTCCTCCTTCAAAGCTGACATGTACAGTTTTGAAGGAGGCTTGGATCAATAGGAACAGGTCTGATCTCCAGATGATATAAAGTAAAAAGATTAAAAACTGGTAAATTAGTAACAGCACATTGATGTAAATGAGGCTGTTGGAGTGCAGGGAGTGTGACGACATGTCGCTTCTGCCGAGCGTTTGTTCTCTCATTGTGAGGGTCAGAGTAACGAGGCCTTGGCTGGAAAGCTGTCTAGTTTACAATGTCCACATTTGCTCTCTCCTATCAAGATTTGAACGTTGATGTTGGGAATCTGTCCGAGGTGCTTTGTTTTTCAGCAACTCTGGCGAGTGCTCAGCCTTTTATCTTCCACCCATTAATGACTGCAAGTCACTTTAAATAAACAGAAGGAGGATAAATTCAATCCGTAAGGAAAACATACTCTTCCATAAAACATATGTTGTACTCTTGAATCAGAAACATGAAAGCAAAATCTGGACGACGTCTCGACATCCAACGCAGTCACACTGTAAACAAATGAGTCAATCTGACTGATTACAATAAGATATTTAGTGAATTTGTGTTTCAGACAAAGTTGGGTTTCGGAAGTTTACAATGATAATGCTTATATTATTTACAGTTCATCGTGACTTACCTTTAACCAAATCATATTATGAGAACCACAATCCAGTAATACTTCAACCATAATCCAGTTGTTTGAAGTATTTATACAGATGAGATTTGGCCAAATTTAGAACTAACATTTAAATGCCAAAAAAGCCTCAGATACCTAGCATGGTACAGTTCCAAGGATGTTGGGGTTATTTTGACATAGTTGATATACATGTCATATTTTTAAGTGTCCAAACTGTTACAAAGTCATCATGTTGTCATTTTCCAACATTGGCACACAATGTTACACAGCAGCAGCTCTATGGACAGTTCCTCCACTTCTTTATGGCGTCTTACCCACAAAATACCTTCTTTTACAAAACATTTTAATCATAATCCTGCTAAAACAAGCAACCTCTGGGCTATCGTTATTATTCTTATAATGTTATTATATTTCACAGATTTGAGCCTTCAGAAAATGATGACTCCGACAGCAGGACCTCAAATAAAAACTCCACAGACGTTCTCCTACAGTAAAAAATGAGAGACACTCAAGTTGTTTGGTGAGCAAATTTCCTGCCTTTTAACTTTTTTCTGTCCAAAATGATTTTTGATACTTGTTTACACTTTAAAATGCTGCTGTAACATGTCTGGGAAAAACATACAGCATCACTAAATTACTTCCTCAACTTCTAGAAGACTAATTACAATGAAAACTTCTACAGTTACAAATTCATTACTGAATTTCACCCCCTAAATGGCCACATGGCCTAAATCCTTCCTCGGATCTGAATTTAAGTATTTTGTTTGAGATGCCTTTTTGCTGAAATATGACATACAAACAAAGATGACTTTACTTACTAACCTCTGTTCATCTGAGAGAGTGGGGAACCACATTTGGGCATACGCTGAAAAAAGTGCAAAGTGATCATAAATTACTTAAAGTAAAAGACTAAGTATTTCAATAATTAGACTTAACTGACAGACATTTGATGAATGCTCTGCCTTGTTGTGGTCATGGGAGCCAAGCAGTTGATAGGGTCAGAAATTGATGCTGTTAACCCGTCTTGTGTCATCCAAAACTGGACTTTTAAGAATATGGTAAATATGTACCTTTATTATGTACTGCTTGTGTACAAGTCTCTTCATGGTTTAGCCCCAAAGTACATATCTGACCTGTTGGAGCCATATGAACCAGCCAGGACTCTGAGAACCTCAGGTAGTGGCCTCCTGCTGATGCCCAGAGTCAGGACCAAACAAGTGGAGGCTTCATTCCAGTTTTATGCTCCTAAAATCTGGAACAGTCTTCCTGAAGAGGTGAGACAGGTTTCAACTCTGCTGTTGTTTAAATCCAGGCTGAAAACAGCATTATTTAACCGTGCATATAGAAACTGAGATTATTGTTAGCTCAAGTGGTATGTTGCCTGACTTCCAATTGGAAGGTCATGGATTCATGACCCACCCAGTGTGGGTCCTTAGGCAAGACCCTTTGCGCTACTGCCTACCTGGCGCCGCCAATGGCTGCCTCGGTGTGATTACACCAGTCTGGCACCGCAAATGGCCGCCTCAGTGTAATTACACCAAAACAAATTCCTAGTATGTCCTGTATGTACCTGGCAAATAAAGTTGATTTAATCTTTAATTTTATTTCTTTTAAATTCAAAGCTGATTTTATTGTTTCATTTTCTGATCTCTTTTCCCATGTAAAGCACTTTGAATTGTCTTGTACACGAAAATGTGCTATACAAATAAACTTGCCTTGCCTTGCCTTATTATCTTTAAATGTGATTTTATAGGGTCAAGGTTTCTTGCTCTTTTTGATATTTTTCATTAGCAGTGTGAAACTCCAGTCAGATGTGAAGGTGTTCAATGATACTAGTTTTCATGGTAAAGCAACAATATCAGATCCAGGTTTTTAGCCCGACAGCAACGATATGTCACTATTGAATATTTTTACCAGTAAAATGTCTACTGTTTTCATCCCAAAACAGAAATTCATCTAACGTTGCTTTTCAATTTAACTTGAGATAAATCTTAAAATTAAGATCTAATATTATGTATCATTACTTTCGATGGTATTTGGATTTTTCGTTTTGCATGGCAGTGAGGAACCTGCTTGGATATCAAATATATTTTTTTAATTCATCATACTGGAAAAAAAGAACAGACCAACTGAGTTGACTCAAAACACAAGTCGGCTTTTGTTTAAAAAAATACAAAAACATAAAAAAAAGATCTGGTCCCGTGGCTACCAGGAAAGAATATAAAAATGTGAATCAATTACAATAAATGCATGTTAGCAAAAAGTAAACATCTGCGTGGGCAAATAAAGTTGATTTTCTGCCTGTTTTGCCTGTTCTGTAAACGTGATACAGTATGACGCTGGCTAATGCATAAAGCAATTACATAAAGTCAAAACACCACCAGATGTTCTTGGGTTTAAACACTAATAATTTGTGTCTGCAAGCTGACAGTTGTCTGTTTGCAAAATCATGATCATTATGGGAGATCCCCAACGGCCTTCTGGTCAATTAGTGGTTGGATTATCATATATAAATTAACTGAATATCTTCATACAACTATCATTCTAGCTTTTTTTCTCTGCAGCACTAATGCTACCCAAATGTTTTGGGATTTTTAAGTATTGAAATTGACTGCAATGCATGAAGACATTTATCCATCTCTACTTCTAAACTACGTAAATGGACGTCTTAGATCCAGAAAGCATGTTTCCCGAATAAAAAAAGCTAGGCTTACTGTGAGGCTGTCCGTTACGTATTATCATGGCCCAGGGATGTGGCAGTGTATCAGAAAAACCATGTGTTCATTTGATTAAAACAATGCACTACCGTGGAGCTGACTCGTTGAAAACTGCTAAAAGGAACAGGCAGGTATGGGATTGGAACCTGCGTTTTGTGTACAAAGATTGCCGTGAATTTCCTACTAAACCACGTTGGGAGATTGATTCAACATGTAAAACAAGCCGAGATGTAGAAAAAAATTTACATTCACTTGGACCCAAGCTTGTTTCCTTCAGACATCCCATTAAACCTGTATGAAAGAAAAAAAATATCTCATTTAACAAATCTTCAATAAAAATATTGACTAATGTGTAAAAAAGCCCTGAAAATCTATTTTCCGTCTCTGCATGATAAAACATTTAGGTCAACATGCTTAAGGAGGGAAGAATTTGAGATTCTTTTGGAATTGGAATGACTTTAATGAAAAACTAAGACATCTTTTAATCGGACCGCCAGTGTCCGATTTGTTTCTCCAATCAATTAATAATGGAGATTTCCCAGCAGAATGCAGGGTGATTTTAATAAGAGACAAAGAGATTATGCAATGTTAAAATCATACAGAATGCTAAAAAGTCATTTTACATGATCAAGTGAACTTACTTACAATATTACAAGGTTTTGGCTTAGAGGAGGTTTTTTAGGTGAACCAAAACTACAAATCTCTACAAACCCATGTTCTGACAAACAGCATACAGTCCTCCACCCTCTCCAAGATACATGAGGCAGACTTGTTCTTTCATCTCTCCTCCTTGCTCTAGCGCTTGAGCCTCTTTCTAAGATGGCACCAAGATCTACATCGTATTACAGTTGGGGGAACAAATCATGTTATATGCAGATGATATCCTCCTGTTTTTATAAAGCCTGACATATCAATAGCCGTTATTTTGTCTATGTTTTGTGAGCTGATTTTTGTTTTTCAGATTGAAGTATTTATTTTAGGGAATCAGAGTTTGTACCACTGGTAATCCTCTGGAAAGTCCTGGCTATGCCCTTAAATACGTTTTCTGTGGTTTTACCAAATTTGGGGAAAAACTCTGCCAGATCTCAAAGTTTTAAGGAACTGAAACTTTTTCCAAGATCTTAAAAAAATGAAATTGACAATTATTTCCTATGGAGCTTGTAAGCCTAATTAAATTGAGTATTTACCTTTGGTGTTTATATCCTAAACAAATGGATAACCCAGAAAGTTTTTCATAATATGGATTTTTTTTTTTTAAACTAAGAAGGTAATTTTACAACTATCCAACAACAGGAGACGCAAGGGTTTTGCTAATGTATTTTTGTATAGCTGGGCTTGTGATGCTCGTTTTTATGGGAATGGTTTCATATTTATCTCAGTTCTTACTCCCTCTCTGTTGCCTGGTCTGTTTTAGCTTCTTTACTTTGCCAGCTACAAAAACAAATTACAATCAGAGGTCAAGACCCAGTAATATGTAACACAATTAAAACTTGTTTTATCTCTGAATTGTAATTATTAAAACTGCAATTTTGAACTATTTTGAAGATGATATTTTCCAATTGTTGGAAGGTTTTGCTTTTAACAGAAGATGGGAGTATATTTTTGTTTAATTTGTTGTTCTGTTGATTTCACTTTGTAAATCATACTGTGATAATGATTTGACATCTATGAGACATTATTTTATTTATTTTTTTTGCATTGTGCTGAAAATTAATAAAAACTGTAAGAATGAAATGTAGCTGTGGCCCATTTTAGAGGGCGAACATGTCGATACATGCTGAAAAATACTCTAAATATAGGTATTCTAAATAAGTTTCATAAGAAATTACAATGAGTTAATAAAAGGTTTATGAAGAATCATTAATATGTGCTAATCGACTTGACCGATGCCAGAAAGAAATCAACCAAGGAAACACACAACTCTTAGTTACGCAGATCATAAGATATTTATGTTGTTTTTTCCTGAAAACTTCCAGACAAGTTTTTGCCAAATTCAGATCTAGTAAACTGAAACTGTACTGTGAGTAGCTCATGTTAAACATTTCCCAGCTTCCATGAAAAACAATCTGTTTGCAATTTATGTGAGTGGTCAAAACATGTTTCTTGTGTATTCTCAGTTCTTATTGTAATAATGATAGATGAACTAGAAAATCTCACCTTTTCTTTTATGTCATACTAGCCCAGAAATGTAACCAGACATCAGGAGAACATGTTTGTTTTAATTTTCCTTTTGCAAAGTTATCCGATTCTTCTGTAGCTACGTTTCCATTTGAATTATAATGCACAACATGTTTCTATCTATTGCAACACATTTGAGTTGGCCAAAAACCAACTCAAATGATTGGGAAGACATTTTTGAAATGTTTGTATCTTTTAAATTTTTCCATTTCCATAAACCTTTTCTGATGAGATACTCAAAAATGAGCTTAAAACATGTTGATGGAAACACGTTTGTGCTGTTGTTTAACGTTACAGTGAGTGGGAACATAAAAAAACCATTCTTTTTTTTTATTTTGCCCCCCCCACCCTTGTCCTGTCCAGCATCATGGCTAGTAGAACGGGTTTCTGGCTGCCATTGTTGTGCTAAATAGATTTGCTTTTCCGAGTGAGGCTTTAAAAATAAAGAGCATCCCTTGCTAACCATACCTTAATGGTTTGTTGATTTCTGAGGTTTTATATACATTCTAACGATAAACATGAAAGAGGGGTGGGGGTGTGCACGGAGTGAAAGGGAACATATAAACAGATAAAAAACCTTTCTGATAGATCAATAGAATATGTGTTTTCAAATATTTTGTGATATACTCTAAAAAGGCTAAAGCCTTGATGTTAAATATTTTTTCCGCACGCCTTTCTCCTGTAATCACATACAAATGGATACATTACTTTTTCATCACAAGTATAACAAACGACAACAAACGAAAACTATCAATGATGTTAAAAATTATCACATCATTAATAGTTTTCTACATCTGTAAACCAATAACTGTAGAAAGGTGCAAATCCCCGACATAAAACTGATCTGTATCTGTGCACTCAATATTTTTGCATCATTCTGTTTAGAAAAGGGCATAAGACACATTTTATTTCTGGCTACACAGCCTTTAGAGCTGCATGAGGGGAGAGCTAACTTAATCTTGGCCTGAATCACATATTTAATGTGGCTTTATATGTTAGCCTTAAACATTTTGTACAAATAATAAAAAATGTATAGATATTTTTATCATTATGAGAGACCGAGATGTCTTTATCTGAACAAGCACTCATTCAGGATACCGAGGCATGCTGCATCTGGCTGCTGCACACATACAGTAACAGCATGAATGGGACAGATAAGCTGCTGTCATGATAAGAAACTCTACAATGTCTGAGTTGTGTTGATACCTGCTGAGACATGTAAACACTTTATTCCTGGTAACGCTCCGAGACTTTTTAGAAGATGTACCCGTTATCACGTACTCATACGGTCAAGGTAATGAAACTGCATCCATACATCCTGCTGCTACCCGAGCTTTTCTACTTCTCCAAAACAAAAAGACCACAAAATCGCTTTTTTAACAACTTCTGATGGTAAAGAAAAATATTAGTTGTCCATCAAAAATTTCCAAACATCTCATGTTTTTGCTGGATAAATATTCATAGATAAATTGCAAATATGTTTAAAATAATAGTTTAAATTTAGCGTGTCATTTTTAAGAATGTAGTAATTGTTAATTTAATTTTTAAAGTTCCAGGTATGTGCTCAGTAAGAGAGATAAGATTCCTAATTGAAATGACAAGAGGAGTTACTGCTGCCAAAGGTGGTGATGCAATCAATATCTGCTTTTTTAACCTGCTTGTCACTTTGCTTTTCAAAAGGTGTAATTTGTAAGATCTTAATACCAGCAAATTGTGTGATAAACAAACTCAACTCAGTTGATGTGTCTTCTGTTTTAAAGCCTTGGTAATTTGAAACAGTAAATTTCCAGTTTAAAAAGGCTTTTCTTGTTAAATTAATATTTTTCTATCAACATAAAGCTAACCAGGCTTTTAGATTCAACATAAAAGTGAAACTATATCCTGGAAGTTTCACAGCAAACACGACAATCCGAAAGAACACAACAGCACAGATGAAAAGCAAAGACTAAAATAGAATCCTGCAAATAAGGACAGACTGGATAATAGAGGATAAAGGAACCTGATATACTCATAATATGCAACGTTAGGAGTTTCCGTCACAATGAATTCGGCTGCATGGCTCAGGTTCTGCACGACACCTCCAGCACTTTACTTTAATTACTTGTAGCTGATGGAGAAACAAACAGCAAAGTTCTCACAGTGTTTACAGTTTCACGTCTGTCCTCAGTTTAATCTCGATATAAGGAATTTCCTGCAGTTTCTCTGAACTTTTTTTCCTTTTTTGTTTCTTTTAAAAAAAAATTCTCTAGGTATCAAGAAAATTCAAATTAAGTGAGAGATCAAATGAATAACTGAAAAGGGTTTCTGCTTTTTAGCATTTCTCCTCAGTGTGCATAAAGCCAGGGAGCCTGTTTATTTCTTCATCTATATTTCATATTTTATTACTCATAAAATCTAATTTAGCGAGACTTCCACATTTTAAACTTCTTTGAGCATTTCGTTAAACTCCTTACTAAGTGACTACTACTGTGACAACGAGAGTTGTGTTTAACGTCATTGGTTGCAGGTTTTATAGTTTAGCTTTTGGTTCTCGGTATGTAAATACTTCATGTTTTTCAAGGTTCGGGGGATTTGTGGCTGTTATGTTTAGTGAACTTTAATGCAGCTGCTGGCTGCATACTTTGATTTGATGGAGAGTTATTTATTGGATAGTATAAATATAACCATGGAAGAACCAGCAGGCATTTGAGACTCTCTGTAAGTGTATACATTAAATAACATTAATGCATTTTCCAGCTGGATGGATTTATGAACCCAGCTTAAAAACGTTGTTGTTTTTTAAACACTATTCTGTTGTAAATTGGCGCTATATAAATAAACTGATTCATGATTCCATTCATTGATGAGTAATAATCCTTGAATGCTCAGATTTGCTTGTTACTTTATGATCTTTACTGAACTGAAATGACTGCAGATTCAAACTGAGATAGCAAAGTTATCTGCAGCAAAAATGTAAGTCGGCAACTATTAACATAGGAGCTCACACACAGGTTGGTGAGAGCAGAATTATCAAACAAATGATTCTTTGATACCAGTCATCTCTGTGTCAGGTTATAGTTAAGCTTTAAATAGAAAACAGTTAAATAATATAAGGAACATAAGCAACGTAACACGTTTATGATCGCAGCGTGGCTTATTTAATGTAAGGCTGTAAACCAGCTGCTGGAGGGAACAGTGGAACACCGTTGTTGAAGTGGAGCTGAGTCAAGTTTCCTATGTTGGTTAACCTGATATTATCATTAATATTTGGGGACGTGTGGTCAGGATGCTTAAGCAGAGATAGGACTGTAATATTTTCTGTTCAGGCTTATCTTATACAGTAAAAAAAGACGAAACAGTTTGAAGGACGCTTCAGTTTGAGAGTTCTACAATTGGCCTGAATCACATATTGACTCCATCTTTCATTTCTAACATTAGATGTATTACTGTATCATAAAAATGGTCTTTCTCTACAGATTAACATCACTTCTGGACCAACTAACGCAAAACATTTTTATGACCGATCAGCAAGTTTGACCACCTTGATAAAAGCTTGTAGCTTCCTGGAGCTCACAGATATCATAACACAATGCCAGGAAATAAGAAAGGTTAGCAAAACAAAACACAAAAACACAGAAGCAATCATTCCTGGAAAGGATTCTTTTACTAAACACTTCTGTTATACATCGTAAAGACAAACTAGCTGCCAATCTGGCTCAGGTCTGCCAGATGGAGGCCTAGCTATTTCAAGACCTCAATAAAGAGATATAACAGCAGTGGGTTGACTTCAAGAATCAAGAATCAAGAATCAGTTTATTTATATAGCGCCAATTTACAACAGGTGTCGTCTCAAGGCACTTTACAAAAAATCAATTAAAATCAAGGATACATTCTAACAAATCAATTTGAAAAAGTTTCCAATCTAAGGAACCCAAGCAGATTGCATCGAGTCATTGACTTGCAGCATTCACTCCTCTGGAATAATCAGGCAGAAACAATGGCTTGTGTTGTCGTTGACTTTACAGCAATCCCTCATACTGAGCATGCATGTAGCGACAGTTTCAACCCTTTTATGTGTTTTTGGCAAACACAGCAAAGAGATGCAGAAGTCACATCCCCAGTGTGTTGTAACACAATTATATATATATATATATCATAAAACACTACAGTCCTCCGGTTGGTGGTTTATAGGTAAAGGTCATAACAGTGTGGGTAGACAATGAGTAATAAAGCAGGGCGTTGCAACCATGGGGGAGATGTGGGCGTTATAACACCCACAGTCTTCATCGTGAGATAATTACACACCTTCACCTTTCCCACAGTTTTTAATCCATTAATATGTATGTATGTTCCTTTGTATGTATATCAGGAAACATCTTCGGATTTACACTCTGAAATTTTTGCCTGTTAATCTTTGTTAAGTAGCAGAACTTCAATTCGATTTGATGGTAAAAACATCCACACTCAAGTCACATTTAAACTCTTAATTTGATTTAGGTCTGAACTTTGTCTAGCTCAAAGCATTTTAACAAACTAAAATACTTTGAGGTAAACCGTTCCCTAAGCCCCTGGGTTTGGGGTAAAAGGTCATTGTAATAGGTTCTGTTGCGGTCTCAAATAGGTTTCCTTCCTATATTTAGCTCCGTCCACCTTTTTATTTTTTGTTTAACATTAACCAGTTTCCCCAGCATAATGTCCCCACTCCCACAAAGTTTCTGCAAAATACTTGAAAATATAATGGCTGCAAAAGAATGTGAAAAGAAGTTTGAATCATTTGGTAAATTGAACTGACAAACAGTCAGTGGCGTGTGTGCCTAGGAGGTTAAGCACAACTCTTTCTGGGAAACAAACCAGCGGTGCGTGGAAAGGTCCGAGAACACTGCCAAATCTCTCTCTCTCTCGCTCTGCTTTGTTTTTCTCTGTTTCAGCCACAGGTTGCTCGCCCCGTGCACACCACCTATCACCTGTTTCTCAGAGCCTTGGTCTGTACTATAAACAGCACACAAGTGGCGGCTGTGCCTGATGGAGCCGGTGGCTGTTTGTTCAGCTTGTCCTTTGAAGGGTGAAACAGTTTGCACAAGCAGCTCTACTTCTCACACGTCTTTTCCGTGGTGATTTGTCCACAGGTCAGAGTGCAAGTGTTCATCTTGTAGAAAGGAAGTTTGAGCTCTTTTTCAGGCTGTAAACGATTCACTAATGAAAAATGTATCATTTAACTCTGTTACCAAAGCTTTTAAAGATATTTTATGAATTTTTCTAGATATGGGGGAAAAATAAGGGCTATTTTTGAGCACAAGTTGCAAAATGTGTTTTCCATTCATGGTGAGAGAAAGAGACTGCTTGGACCGCTGCAGCTTACTGACTGCATTCAGGGACCTGTTCTGCACACTTTGCTCCATGGGTTGCCAGATTAGGAGGGGAGCATAGAGAGCAGTCCTAAGAACAAATCTATCCTCAGCAAATTTACAAACAGATATATGTTAGAAACAAAGAAAATTGAAGTCAGTTTATTTGTATGGGATCAATTTACAACAGATGTCATCCTAGTGAACTTCACAGGAAAAATCCCTCCATTCCAATCACAAATACATTTCAGTTATCACATTTCATTTATTATTCAAACTTGGTTTTTGAAGTTTCCAGTCCAGGCGTTGTAAGAACGTTATTGCAGTTAAATCCACGTTGGAGCATTTTGTGCCGATCTCATCAGACACTCTAGTTAGGACAGCGTTTCTTTTAGGTCTATACCAGTTGGACAAAAACACAATCTACTGTGTTATTTTATTGCAATTCAAAGCTATAGTTGTTTAGTAGTGGTTTTATTCTTGTAAATTATCAATTTTTTATATGTTTTTTTTTTTATTCGCTGTAATTGCATAGTAAAATAACTTTATCATCATTACTAAGAGTCAGACGTGGTGAATAATCTTGATCAAATCATTCTTAGTTGAAACATTTCTACATTAAACGTTTGATCTCCTCACATTATTTAACTGTGACCACTGAGTGTGGAGTGAATATGACGCTGCTTATGCAATCATGAACTTTCAGTGGTTGGGATGCATATGGTAGCAACTGGAGATTTTATCTTTAACACTGATGTGTTTTAAGCAGGAAAAATGCTCAAGCTTGAGGATTTGTTTACAAGTGTGATAAATATATGATCACTTATTCCGTATTCGAATGGAACACATGGCAATCAAAAGCTTTTATTAACCAGATTCCAAATCCAAATTTATACATGCAGGTTTTTATTTGACTCACATTATTTTTTAAATGTGCTTTTTTAATGAAATATTTATGTGATATGTTTGTGTATGAGGATTTATAACTGTGGATATAATGTCACGTATAATAAACATTTATGTTATTGTAATTATGTACTTCTGCAGAATAACAGGCTCACAAATAGCTGTATACAGAAAAAGTTTTAAACTACTTGTAATTTCATAACCCCCGCCTGTTTGTGGTTCCATATTTGCTGACTTTGCAGCACAACGTGACTTCAAGTCAAAATCTGCCTGTAAGTACAGTTTATTGTTCCATATATTTAAAATATTTAAAAGAAAATGCAGCTGGGGAAGCTGGAACACCTGGACGCAATGTTACTTGATACGTTATTGTCTGTCCTTTACAAAGGAGCCAAATTGCAATTATTTTCTTTGGTGATAATACCAAATTAAGGCATATTTGGTGTGTGAACTATTAAAATGTTTTTACATTCTGTCTTGATGGGGGTCTCAAGTATTGATAGATTGAAAAATGTCCCTGGCATTTAATGAACTTTCTCGCAGTTTTCCTAATAACCTGTGGGAAAAGATCAACTTGGCTACCAGCATCAGAACAATCATCAAAATACAATCAGAAAGTGGGTAAGGCTATAAATTTTACTGTGTTCAGTGTTTGTTTATACAAATCAATCAAAGAAGAAGAAGAAGAAAAAATTAAGCAAGCAAACTTTATTATTACATCTTCTCTAAAAGTTTTTCTTTTGACTTTGAACATATATGGGGGAAGGATAAAGACTTCTAGATATTTATGTCCAACACCTGTAAGAATGACTTTTGTCCAACACAGGGTTCTTTCTCTAATAGAAGAAAAAAACAAGCTCTCAAACGCTCCTCTGCATGCCATGGTCAGAAGAGACGCTTGTTGTTGATGCAGCGCGTTCCCCTACATGAGTTGTCAGGTTGGACAACATGAACTCCCATCTGTGAAGCCCATCGGATCAACATCGTCTGCAAATCCCTTATCAATTTCAGAAAGCAGATGCTGTCAGGGCCGCGGCTCATTACTCTTGGATTGTTCACATAGCTGCTGATGAGATGAGGGATGGGGGACCGGCAACACGTCAGCGACAGCCGAGCCAAGCTAATTAATCTGTTGAACAGGATTGCTGCACAGATAAACACGGAGGAGCAGAGGGAACCCCAGTTTCAATCAGATTATGGCAGCAACTCAAATATTAGGCCCAAGCCAAAGCAGAATTTGAATGGTTTGCTTTTTTGTGATTTTCTCCTTGAATATTTACATTATCAAGCTTCAAAAATGGACACGCTTACATTGGAAGTTACACTTTTATAGATTAAGGTTAAAAAATAAAATAAGGTGAAATAACTTGCTTTCAAAGTAATAATTTAAATGGGGAAAGATACAGTATTTTCCGATAATGTCCAATATCTCAACATATAAACTGGCTGCAAGAATAAAATAAGTTATTTACTGTACGTACGACCGAAATTGTAGAACTTGTAAAACTGTTTGTAGCTGTGACTGTTTTTTTTGGTAAGCTTTAGCCGTGACAAACAGATCGGCTGAACATATGAATTAAACACACAATTAAATCTAACTTTATATTTATAGTACAGCAGACTTCTGGATATTTACAGATGTTTCTGAGGAATGTGGCTCCAAAACCACAATATTTTTGGACAATTTTTATAGGATTTGTTGAATATTTTAAAAAGAAAATGCAACTTGGGAAGCTTAAATAACTAGTCACTATTCGTACTCGATATGCTTTTGGCAGTTGCAAAGGAACCAATCCAGGAACAACATTCATTTTCCTTGGTGGAATTACGGCACGATCGCCTCTGCATACTATCCCATCCTGGTGGCTTAATTCTCCTTGTAATGAGAAATAAGCCCGGATTTCACTCAGTACCTGGGAAGTGTCCTTGGGCCGATGCTGGCTCATCATTCTGATGAGAATCTGCAATGTACTGCCTTTTTCTGTGGCACATCTTATGTCATGGAGCCTGTCTGATGAGATTGGTAGGTGTTGCACCATGTTGACGGTCTCTACTTCACGTTCCACAGGTGTGTTATAAGAAAGATAGGCTCTGCTCAGAGTGTCGGCTAGATCCATGTCTTTTCCAGGGACGTATATGACGTCCACATCATATTTTTGTATGCGCAGCATCATGCTCTGCAGCCTTTTGGGTGCACTCAGTAGGGGCTTTCTCACGATGGTTTCTAATGGCTTGTGATCGCTTTGAACAGTTACTTTACCGCCAGATGTGTGTTGGTGGAACTTTTCCATGCTGAAAAACATTGCTAGAAACTCCTTTTCAATTTGAGCATAGCACCCCTCTGTTGGTGTCAGGGCCATGCTTGCGAAAGCAATTGGCTTCCCCATCTGCATGAGTGGAGCGCCCAGTCCTGTCTGACGCGTCACACAGTACTGTCAGCTCCTCATCAGGTTCATCATATTTCAATACTGGAGCGTTCACTATTGTCTCTTTCAGTTTGAGGAATGCCTCCTTATGTCGTGGCAGACGTCTTCTTGTACTGAGCCAGGTTTTGCTGGAGGTTTCTTCCTGTTAAAGGGGAGTTTTTCCTCTCCACTGTCGCTGCATGCATGCTCAATATGAGGGATTGCTGTAAAGTCAAAGACAACACAAGCTATTGTTTCTGTCTTATGATTCCAGAGGAGTGAATGCTGCAAGTCAATGACTCGATGTAATCTGCATGGGTTCCTTTATTTGGAAACTTTTTCAAACTGATTTGTAATCATCAATGATTTGAATTGATTGTCTTGTAAAGTGCCTTGAGAAGACATCTGTTGTTAATTGGTGCTATATAAATAAACTGATTGTTGATTCTCGGATATCCTTTTCTACTCACTGTCTTTGTGTGTCAGGTCTCGTAGCACCTTGCATTGGTCTGAGAGGTGAGGGCAAAACTGGGTGACGTAATTAACTATACCTATAAGCCTCTGCACTGCTTTCACGTTAGTCGGTGCACTTTAAGTACATCTGCCATCAAGCGGTGTCCAATGTATTTGGTCTCCTTCTGTCTCAGTCAACTGATGCAGTCCCTGCATCAGTTTTTATGGTGATCGTTTTCCACTTCCTCTTGTGCCTCCCTCTGTCCTGTGATAAGGATGTCGTCTACAATAATGTACAGCCCAGTTGAATTTTCCAATGCTTATGTTAGCTTTCTCTGAAATATTTTAGGGGTCGGACTTATCCCCATTGGCATCCTCAGCCACCTGTATCTGCCAAATGGCGTGGCAAATGTTGTCAAATAGCTGGATTCCTCCTCCAGCTTAACATGCCAGAACCCACTCTTGACATCACACACGGTGAAGACTTAAGCTTTCGACAAGTCTGGTAAGATCTGGTCATCAATGGTTGGAAGTGGGAAGTGATTGCCCTTTAGAATCAAGAAGAATCAAGAATCAGTTTATTTATATAGCGCCAATTTACAACAGGTGTCGTCTCAAGGCACTTTACAAAAAATCTATTAAAATCAAGGATACATTCTAACAAATCAATTTGAAAAAGTTTCCAATCTAAGGAACCCCAGCAGATTGCATCGAGTCATTGACTTGCAGCATTCACTCCTCTGGAATCAGCAGGCAGAAA
>JAVLVB010000596.1:161174-171358 GCA_032876305.1 Orestias chungarensis
AAAAAAAAAAAAAAAAAAAGCTTAAATTGTGATATAAACACGTTTTGTCAGAGAGTTTTGAAGCTACCAAATCAATAAAGGGAAAATTAAGCGCACCGTCCGTGGATATATGAGTGAATTGTTTTTACTTGTGCCTCTGAGGTGTTGGTGCTTGTAAATAGAGGCAGGGCCCAATTGTGAAACGAATTACCTAACTTGGTTTCCTAACATTAAAAGGCAGCATCAGTTGCTGCCTTAGTTACTCATGATTAAGTAAAACCAGCGCCATAGAGACAGAGAGTTGCGAAACAATAGGTGGTCATGTGGTTCATGCAGCTCCAAATAGGTCCAAATATCTCAGCCGGTAAGTCAGTTTAAGAATCAAGAATCAAGAATCAGTTTATTTATATAGCGCCAATTTACAACAGGTGTCGTCTCAAGGCACTTTACAAAAAATCAATTAAAATCAAGGATACATTCTAACAAATCAATTTGAAAAAGTTTCCAATCTAAGGAACCCCAGCAGATTGCATCGAGTCATTGACTGAGTTTAGACGGCTTCTGGTGGGAAAACGACTTTTTTAACTTTACCCCACAAGTTTGGGTGATTATTCAGCCATAACGAACCGATTACTGATCACAGTACTGAGTTTTCACTTTATCAAAACATTTTTAGGCAACGAGATTGCTAACACATCGTTGAATGCATATAGGCTACTGACCAAATTCGCCTACATAACATGGGAGTATGTCTGTGTTTCATAACGTACAAAAACAAGGAAAATATGTTGCTGTATATGTTTTGATTGAAGACCAAGGATGAATGTCTAACTTTTGTAGACATAATTATTATAATTTTTGCTTTCATGCAAACTTAGTTGATTGTGCTTGCAGTCTGAGTTATTAATAATTCACTGATTAAAATATTCATTTAATTGAAACCGTTTCTCGTTGAAATCAGATTACATGACAAAATAACTAAACTGTGCGAAAATAAATGACCAAACAATTTATTGTAAAATATGTAAAATGCAACAAAAAAAGAAGTAAAATGCAAAACAAGCTTTAATAAAGAACCACTTTTACTATTTACTACGACTATTATACTATTTCTATACTACAACTATTTACATATATATACGAACATGCACACACACACACACGCACACACACACACGCACACGCACACACACACACACACACACACACACACACACACACACACACACACACACACACACTCCATTTTGTTGGTTCATCAGATAATCATGGTTGGATGTGCCGCATTTGGATGCACTAATAGGTCAGAGAAAGGGATCAGAATGTATGGCTTCCCAGAAGATCCTGAAAGATGGAAAAAATGGTTGGTTCAAGTGAACTAGCGGCAGCTAAAACACAACTAGCAAGTTAAGTTAGCGAGTTAAAATGCTTAATTAACTAAAACTGGCAATATAAAATATTACTGCGAAACTGTGTTACAGAACAGTCAGCTAACGCTTCACAGCAGCAAAAAAAAGTTGTGCTTTTATCAACTTAACATACAAAAACACTTCAGAAAACATAGAGAATGCTCTACGTCCAATGCTGGAACTGCTGGTGCTTTTGAGCTATTAGCAGCTCCATGGAAGTCAATGCGAGTGTCCGAACTCTCTCTCTCTCTAAGGTGCTGGGTAAAACTAGTTATGTGTAAATAGTCACAAAAGCCCAGCTAAAAATGTATTAGTTTTCCCAACCTACCATTTGCAAGCAAGAGGGTTGGAACCATGAAGGGACTTAATAACTTTTCCAGCCGTCTTATGTACAGGGTTTAAACTAAATCCCCCGTTATCCACTCCTGTTCTTGTTAAGCATTTGTGACCCAATCGACTTTGCCAGACTCCGTAGTCATTGTTAGAGAAACAGTTTTTGCTTTGAGTTTTAGGATTTAGCACCTAAAACAACAAAAATGTGGCTTTATTCAATAAACTAAAGTTAGCTGCAAAAAATGTGTGGGGTTTTTTCCACCTCGGAGAAAAATTCAGAGAAAAGTTCGTTAAATTCAGCAAAAAGTTTTTTTTGTTTTTTTGCTGCCAACATCTGCGATTTCCCAGGTCATTCCTTTTGTTGGAGTCACTGGGATGTTTATGGAGATTGTCATGTTGCTGCATGTAGTTCTGCTTCTTTACAAACTATTTCACATTTTTGACGTTCATGGCGAATGCTGTGATACTGAGCTCGCCAAAGCAAAACATGCCCAAACCACGACGCTTCCACCTCCCTGCTCCATGCCGGGTATGAGGTTCTAGTCCCAGGACTTCTTTGTTCTGGGAGTAGAAATCAATGTAAGATTCTTCTAAGTCATTCCACGAGTTTGGATGTTGTTTTTTTGTTGTTTTTATGCTACCTCAACCTGATCTCACACTGACATTTGTGTTTTTATTAGAGGGGAAAGGTTTCGTCTTTGCACGCGTCCCATTAAAGCTGAACATGTGCTGTCTATTTCTGTTGCCCTTTTATGTGAGCATCAGAAGAAGCCTGCTGTAATTCTGCTTATTTTTATTTTATCGGAGATGATTAGAAACATTTTACGTCGATATAAATGTTGTTTCCTTTAAAGTTACTGTTTATGTTTTATTGAAAGATGAAAAGGGGTTTGAGCTACTTTTTAGCTTGAATGTATAGTAAGCCTTACATTTATTAGCTCCATTGAAATGAATATTACATAAATGCCATCAGGTCTCATAAGTTGTAGACACAGACGTCCATCTTCATCTTTTTTTTTTTTTTTTTTCTGACAGCTGATACCGGAGCGAAGGATCATTCAATAAAGACTGAACACAAACGCAAGATCATTGTTTGGGATGGAAACTCAAAACCACATTTCCTTTTCCAGTTGGGCCCAGCTTTGTGTTGATAAAACAACTTTAAATTACAATAAAGTTTCACCTTGTTGACAAAATGTGGAAAGCTGTTTTTAAGGAACTGCTTCCACCAGGTCTATTTACTTCCTCATCTGACCGTCCCAGTTTATTATCTAAGGTTACTTTAAATCAAGCACAAAAACCACAAAGGTTTGTGTTGATTTACATGCATGCTGTCATGTCTCCTTTATATAGAAGGTGCAACAAGAGGCGTTGAACTCCACTTGTGAAATAACGAGTTGGAGGGAAAGATGGTTTCTCTGGGCTTTCCACGCACCTGAAAACCTTTTTGGTTTTCATTTGATTTGCTGTCAAATGAACAGCAGAGAGCGAAAACGCACACAGGCGGAGATCACAGGGAGAGAGTTTCATGTCGAGGTTTCACGATAATCAGATGGGACGGCTCTGAAGTGGGCAGGTGGGAATACGAACAGCTTGTTTTTTTTCCAGGTGTAGCTTTAGTGTTGCTAAGTGTCGCGGGGGATTAAACGTAAATTCGAAGGCGCCACACTTTATTCAAGCCACAAACGAAATGGGGAACCTTTCGGTTGACTGGTGATAAAAAGACATTTGACCTTCGAAGGTTTGCTGGTGTAAAACCACATTTAAACCACAGTGGAGAGAGAGAGAGAGAGGAAGAGGAGGAGGTGAGTCAGGCTTGGGTATAGCAGAATTAAAGGTTACGAGGGATTTAGAAAACAGCTCTAAGAGAATGAAGCAGAATGGAAAAGCAGGCCGAAGAGGCAGATTACTTCATCACCGAAGTCGGCGCTATGACTCACCGCCAGCAGATAGACACTAAAAGGCAGACGGGGAGCAGAAAGTACCTTTAGAGAACTGCAGTAGAATGTCATGTGATGAGGTTAAACTCTTCACTGGTTTGGTTTCAAAGTAGAAAATAAATCTAGTGCTAACTTTCTTTTCATGTTGAAATCGTACATCAGGCAGCAGAAAACAACCAAAAAAAACAATATTCTCCTTGTTACAGTTAAGAAGCCTGACAGCGTTTTCCCGCTGGACTCAGATCGGTACTGAGCGCACTGGTGAGCCAGAGGTTCAGCCCGCTAACCGCTTCCTCAAAGATGCAGACGGAAAACATGTCTGGTTTGACTTCCCGTTAGGATGCCCACAAGTCAGGACGCGGTCCAAGGAGAGAGGAGCTGGAGCTCGGATAAGCAAGCGGGGGATTAGGACCACCATGTGGGAGAACTGGGAGAACGTCTAGATATGGTCCAAACTCTCCAGCGACAGCGTGAATCATCTCAGAGAACTTCTAGGAGTCATCGGAGAAAAAGACAAGATCTCTTAGTGTTCTTCTCTCCATAGTAACCACACCTGGGCTGGCGTTCTGTTAGCTGAGACAGCTTCTTGGAGGAGAACATGGGCTGAGATGCTTCCAGTGACGCTCTACAACTGCTGCTATAAACTCTTTTATTTCAGTATCCTGTGCTTCTAATTTAGCTTTCTGTCTTTTCAAACCCCCAGTCGGTCGTGGCAGACGGCTGTTTGTACTGAGCCTGGTTCTGCTGGAGGTTTCTTCCTGTTAAAGGGGAGTTTTTCCTCTCCACTGTCGCTACATGCATGCTCAGTATTAGGGATTGCTGTAAAGTCAACGACAACACAAGCCATTGTTTCTGTCTGCTGATTCCAGAGGAGTGAATGCTGCAAGTCAATGACTCCATGAATCTGCTGGGGTTCCTTAGATTGGAAACTTTTTCAAATTGATTTGTTTATGATGTATCTATGATTTTAATTGATTTTCTTGTAAAGTGCCTTGAGACGATATCTGGTGTAAATTGGTGCTATATAAATAAACTGATTTTTGATCTGTGATGAAACTTGTCTGAGGATCAGACTGTGGGAGTAGCAGGCAAAAATCCACACACTGATTAAACTTTAATCTATTTCCTCCTAGTGAAGCTGTTTAATAGCCGATTTGAATATCGGCTTTTTAAGTTCAACTTTAAGTACTTTGAAAAACAACTTTTTGGCCTGTAACGGAAGTAATCCCACAGCATGATGCTGCCACCGCCATGTTTTACTGTAGTTTGTGTTCTTTTGGCAGAAACGGCTTTTTTTTTCTTCTATTTTTTTAAGAAAAAACTATTTTGCAACCATAAATTGAAAAAAACTAACACTTATGAACACTTTTTTTCTTTTAATGGATCCTTAAGTATTGTGTAAAAAAAAAGCCTCAAATTTTTTATTTTATATTAAAATGAATATTAATCCAAAAGTGCTTCTTTAAAACAAATAAAAACTAATAATGACTGTATTTCAGTAACATTTATCCAACTAAGGTTTGTATTTGGTTGAAAGAGAGTTATGCCAATATTAAAAAATTCTAGGTCTATAGATTAAAACCCTTTCAAAAACCATGTAAAGCTTTAATTTTAGAATAAATGTCAAAAAAAAAAAATTCAATAACGTTTTAAAATGTTTAATCAAGCAGATATTGTATGCGAGTATACATAGTTCAGCTGTATAAAACGGAAGAAAAACCAATTAAAGAGAAATAATGCTTTTAAACGTCTTTATTCTTTTTTCCATGATTTCTTTTTCACACACACTTTCCTGGTGAACATTTACGTTTTCCACTGAAACAGGAAAACTCGAGTGAGGTCAAAGTGCTGAAAAATTAAATGGTACCAAGGCAACCATCAGTCGTCGTCACAAATCGCCAAGCTGACAGAAACATTTGCATTTATTTTTTTACCATTTTACCCAAAAAAAAAAGAAACTTAAAGAAAAAAAAAAGTGCAACAAATTTCATATTTTTCCTCATTTTTGACATTTTTCTCACCACACCCATCCCTTCTTCCACATGCTGTCGTGCACAAGCACACTTCCACGCATTTAGGTAAACACAGATCTGCTGGGCAATAAAGAAATAAAAATACTATTCTCACCTCTTTACGAAGAAACTGTACGAGACCTTCAAGATAAACGCCCCCCCAAAGAAAAAAAAAAAAAAAATCACATAGTCATGGTGCAACTTGCAGTTCAGGACAAGAATAATCACTTTACATCTACATTGTCGAGCGCTTGACGCCCTCTCGAGAAAACGATACATCTACAGGTGTCGAATGATAGAAACACTCTGTACTGAGGGACAATGGCCCAAACAAAGAGAGGGGAGCGACTCTGATGGGACAAGTTTACAGCAGAAAGGAGGGGGGGGGGTTGTAAAAAAAAACAATCAAACTGCATCTCATTCCCTATGAATCTCCCGACAGCGTCCTTCATAAAGAGTTCGTACATCCACAACGTCGTCGGGGACGGGCGTAGCGCATGCCCCACTGCACCCGACGGCGACGCACGAAAACCAAAAGCACAGGATCGACTCGCCAGGCTGCGTTCCACCTCGACTCGACCCAAAACCAGCAAAGGACTGGGACTGAGCGCCGTAACACAAACGGTTATTCACAGAATACACGCCAAACAGTGGAGGCGGTTCACTGACAGACTCCCATCCAAGTCGGAGGTTCGTCTCATGGCCTTTAAGCCAGAGATAGTTATATTGTACGGGAGGGATTATTAAAAGCACAAGCGGATTGTTCTCAGTTCGGAGTCGAAGGAAGTAAATATGGAGATAGGAGGGTGTGTTGGAGGTTAAACCTGTGGACCAGAAGAGTTAAAAAAAGGGGGGTTGGATAAAATAAATTAATCACGATTTCACTCCAGGGACCATTCTAAATTATTAACTCCCCAGGATCAGGACTAAATGAGCCGACGTTCACGTCTCTGGTAGTTTGGGATGAAGGTTGAACAATAAAACAAAAGGGAAAACTAATTTTTAGGTGCTCTGATGGAAGACAGGCGGAGTTTTAAAATATGAAACGTCTCCTCTGCAAATCAAACCAACTAGATCTCATAAAGCATCAGAGGCCGGCGGCAAAGCAGAGAAATAAAAGCGGAGAGGTTTAAACAGGAATGACTGCACGGCTGGGTTTGGGACTGAAAACAAAAGAATTACAGAAAAATCTCCACCAAATTTACCCTCGCTCCCAAACCGGACAAAAGAAACTAACCAAACGACATCCACAGCTCTCTGTTGTAGTTTCACCCGGCTTTAAGAAACAAAACAGACTTCAACATTAAAACCCCTCTAAAAATATTCAGCTCCCCAAAAAAGGAAAAAAAGAAATGACAGGCACTTGTTTCGGTTGCTGGTTGGAAAGCTTTGGTCCGAGGAGCCGACAGTAGGAAAAAAACAAGAAATAAAGACCTGCAGGCGCGAGGCCGGTCCTCCTCGTCAAACCCTCACAGCTCTGCGCCGCGAGCCGGCCTGATAAGGTTATCTGCTTCCACCACGAACCGCGGAGAGCGGCGGCGGGAATTAGCCTTCCAGGAAAAACCGCGGTGAGATGGGAGTGGCACCTTAGGCAGGTTTAACTATCATCTCCGCTGAGGCTGACAATTAAGTATTCACACCCCTGCTCGTCTGTTAAAGTGTCAACAGCTAATAATAATAATAATAATAATAATAATAGTGGTTAAAGGCTGCCGGTTGCTTTCACATCACTTATCATTCAAGGGGGAGACGACATGACCGCAAAAGGGGCTTTGAACGCTGTGGGGTCCAGCTAGGCACCCGATCAGGGGCAGGAAGTGACTCAGCTCTGACACATCTAAGGTATCTGAGCGCTGCGTTCCCCCTGGAAGGGAGGCTAATAATAGGCAGAGTCCGTCAGCGAGTCGCGTCAGCGGAGGATCCGGTTTCGGGGCTGCAAACGAGAGCCTGCCACGGCGGCGAGGGACGACCCTCCATGTGCTGCGCCTTATAAGGATACAGCGGCCAGTTGCCCTGATGCGCCACGGCTTTCCACCGGGCGGCCACGCTGCCCTGTCACTCAGACCCCCCACAGCGACATCGTCTGAATGCAACTTAAAAACAGAGGGATAGAAAGCATCAGAGGGACTCTGACCAGAGCCAGAATAAACTGGGAAAACAGAGGAGGGGGGCGTTCACAGTAGAAAATCTTACTTATAATAATAAGAAAGTCCTGCATGGTTTACAAATATCAGGCACCGGCGGCGTGTTCAGGGTTGGCACCTTGTTGCTGATGAAAACAAACCGCTGTGCTTATTTCTGATCTGACAGTTTACTCACTTTCCCCCCAGAAACCATCCCTCAATAATCTGAGCTCATCTTTTATCAAACACACACAGAATCGTTCCCAATACTGGATCTTTTTTTTTTGTCTTTTCACTTTTTTTTTTTTTTTTTTTTGTCTTTTCACTTATTTATTTTTTTAAGCAAGAAGGAACTCAAAATGAAGGCTACAGCAATTCATTTCCCCCTCTCTTCCATCAATAGTCCATACTCAAAACTCTGCAGGGGTAAACCTGATACCTGGAGGCTAAGGCACAAACATATCTCCGTGTAAGATTAAGGTGTATGCCAGGCAAAAGTCAAAAATAACACTTAAAAACGTCAACACCTCTGCAGAAAAGGGAATGAGAAAGAATCCCAACACAAAAGCAAAAAAAAGCAAGACATTTGTCCACTGAAAATGTGCCTTTAGAGAAACAGCATTTATTGCCACAGTGGGTTTTTTTTTTTCAGACATTTTTTCCCCTTTTGTTTTTTTTTTTCTATCTTTTTATGCCGAATCGATTCATTTCCTTCGCTCCTTTGAGAAGCAGCAGCTGCAGCCGACTCATCTGCTGACCGGTGCGTTTCGTCAGTTACATGGCAGCCATGTTGGAATGTTCTGGTTGGCCACGTAGTAGTTGCTGAAGTTGTGGTCTCTGATGTACGGCGCCGGCTGGTAGTAGCAGGTGACGCAGGACGCGTCCGGGATGGCGCTCTGCTCCGCCAGGACCCTGAACGCCATCAGTGAGAGGAGATGGAGCGTCTGTCGCCGCTCGTGGCCCATAAGGCACACCGTGCTCTCGTTGACGACCTTCCGCAGGATCTGGAGGTAGTCGTATTTGCTCTTCTCTTCACCGATGAAGTGGCTCATGAGGTAAGCCTCCACTTTGCGCTGCTGCTCTCCGATGTCGGGAAAGTCTATGAAGAAGCGGGAGCACATGTAGCGCTCCAAGGCCTTGAACTCCTCCTGACTGGCCGGCCGGAAGTCCCGGACCAGGAGGTTGCAGTACTTGAGTAAGCCGCCGCCACGGATCTCCTCGGGCCTCTTGGTGGCGATGAGCTTTCCCCGGAGGTGGCCGAGCGTCGCGTTGAAGTCTCCATACATGCTCTCCCCTCGGACGGCGGGCCAGAACGCCTCGGACATGGGCTGCTGGTGCGGCTGCTCGTAGTGCCACAGGATGGAGTCCAGCACAATCTGAAACGAGTCCACGCTGAACTCAAACTGTCGGCGTATGGAGTCCACAAACTTGAGCTCCACGTTGCGGCCGTTGTTGTTGGACAGCGAAATGAGGCTCCAGCGGTCCTGCTCGGTGTTGACCTTAACCAGCTTTTGAACGTACGCCTCCTTCAGAGTCATGGCTGTGATTTTCTCCTTGTTCACACCTTCGGGAAGAAAGTCCAGCAGGATTCCCAGCACGACGTCCTTAACCATCTTGAACTCGGCCTCGGTGGGCAGGTCCACCCGGAAGATGAAGTCCAGATCCTTGTAGCTCCAACCGATGTCCTGCACCAGCACATGGCTGGCGGTGGAGCCATTGAGGCGGACGTCCTTCACCCGGATGCCGCTCAGCTCCAGGTGGGAGCGGACCCGCGCCACTATGTCTTTCAGCCGCACTTCTAAGGTGGGGAAGTTCCCTCGTCCGTGAACGGGAACGACCTCGGTGAGAACTTCATTGAGCCGGCTCACCTGCTCCCAGGTCAGGTCAGCGGAGCTACAGCTGGATTCTTCTTTGTTATCCATCCTCACACAAGGTTCAAATTAACTGGGATGAAGCAAACAAACAAGACTGTTAGCAGATGTCATTCATTTTTGTGGCTTTTGTTCAGCCATGTGACACCGATGGAGCACAGGAATGAATCAGAGAAGCAATGCAGGCCAGTTTTGGGCCATGAGAACACTAATATCAGATGTCGATAATGGCCCAAATTTACATATCATTTCCTCCCTAGTTTAAATAGCATAGTTTTTAACGGACTACGTTTTCTTAACTACTCGCCAATGTTTGTTATCAGACATTACTGCCCCTTCATTTACATTTAGTGCTCATATTGTATTCTGAACGATTCCACAAAAGTGAAAAATAAAGTTTATAGCTATTAGAGCTGGGCTATAAAGTCAATATTAAGTGGATTTTTTGTTTTTTTAGGTTTATTTATTTATTATTTTTTAAACAAATAAACTACAAGTGATGTCCCCCCCCCCCCCC